>BSBK01010087.1:0-238750 GCA_027943335.1 Chamaecyparis obtusa
AGACTAGAATAATAACACCTATGCAGAAAATACACAATGTTTTCTATTTTGCACTTGCATACTTAACATTTTGCACACCTTAGATTTAATTGCACAAGCAAGATGAAATCTAAGTGATTGATCTTTGAGAAGATGATCAATATTTAAATCTCACGGGTGTGAAAACAAATAACATTTTCACATCAGAGAGACAAGAACAATATCACTCAAAGTAAAAATACATAATATTTTTCACCACGCACCTGTGTGCTTAACATTTTATCTCATCTCAATAGAAAGAAATGTAGCATACATATGTTCTCTAGATTACTGATTTAGAATATAATTTTCTTCAACAGAAGAGTCCTTGGAACCATAAGATCTAGTAAGGGTTCTAAGTTACTTGAGATAAATTTTATAAAGAAATTTTTTGAAGAATTTTATAAGTGTATTTTTATCATAATGATCAAATTCAAAAAAGTGGTAGTAAACAATGACAAAGAAATAAAATTTCATTTGAATAAAAAGTACATTTACCCTAACCCTAACCATATTTGTAACTCAAAGCCTTAATCTAACTCTAACCATAATTTAAAACCTAATTAAAATTGTAATCCTAAACTAAACCCTACTACTAACCTTAACCAAAACCCTTATCCAGAACCTATACCTAGGTATATTTCTAACCCTTAACCTTTTCCTCCATCTTATATTTAATCACACAAGTATGATTAAAAATAATTCGTTGATATTAGAGAAGATGAGCACTGCTTAAATGTATTGAAACTGAGGTAAATAAGACCCACAATGTAGAAAATACATGATATTTTTGACCATGCACTTGAGCACTTAATATTTTGGACATCATATATTTAATCGCACAAGAACGATGAAATTTGGACCATTGATCTTCGATGGAAAAAAACACACAATATTTTCCATCTCATGCACCTACCACTTAAAATTTCATACTACTTAGATTTAATCATTCAAGTGTGATAAAATTTGAGTTGTTGAAATCCCACAAGTTGAAAACACGCAACATTTTCACATTGAGGAACCAAGAATAATGTTACCCTGATGGAAGCCATCAACATAACATTGCATAACACGATGGGCCTAAAATCTCCCAGTGATTAGTCAAATTACAATGATGGAAAAAAAATAGCATCTTTGCATTCACGAAACAAGAATTGTATTACCTTGATAGATGCTATCGACATAAGATTTCCCATTAGAATGGGCCTAAAATCTTCCAGTGATTAGCCAAGTTATGCTGATAGTGAAAACACATAATATTTTTAACCCTCCTATCAAAAAACATAGGTAAAAATATTGTAGGTGCTAAAAAACACAATATTTTCACCAAAATGGTTGAAAACACACAAACAACTCAAAGAAGAAGATTGTTCCTTAAATACTTTGAAAATACTAGACCTAAGACCCATGATGCAAAAAACACATGATGTTTTTGAGTGCTCACTTAACTTTTTGTACATCTTAGATTTAATCATGTGAGTACCATGAAATTAGGATTGTTGATCTTTGATGGTAAAAACACACAACATTTTCCATCCTACACACTTGTGTCCTTAACATTTTGTACTCCTTGGATGTAATCATGCAACTGCAATAAAATTTGCACTGTTAAAATCCCATAGGTTGAAACTAAAAAATATTTTTGTAATGGGGAAACAAGAATAATGTTAGCCCAATGGAAGTTATTGGTGTAACATTTCCCATTGTGATGGGCCTAAAATATCCTGGTGATTAGCCAAGTTACATTAATGGAGAAAATACACCACATTTTTACATTAGTGAAACAAGATTGATGTTATGTACATGGAAGCTATCAGAATAACATTTCCTATTAGAATGGGCCTAAACCTCATAGATCGTTCAAGTAACACAAATGGAGAAAACACACAATACTTTCAGCCTACTTGTCAAGTAAAAAGAACAAAGTACACTTCTTGTGTCAAAAACTTCCAGAACTTAGCCCATGAAAGGTATCTCATATCGGTTATTGATAATGGAGGAGTGATAGGGTGTTTATTTACCTCTCACACATTTTAGGATTCATAATTAAGCTAGGATGAACACAAGATCTATTTCCTACCAAAACCGTAATCTTAACCATAATACTAACCTTAATTGAAACCTTAATCATAACCATAATACTAACCATGACGTGAATCCTTAATCTAACCATTACCCAAATCCTATGATCTTAATTCTACCCCAAAATCCTAATCCTAATCAAAATCCTAAACCCCACCCCTAATCATAAACCCTAATTATAATACTAGTCCCTAGTTGTAAAACTTAATCCTAATCCAAAATAATTATTCTACCCCTAATCTTGATCTCAATTCTAAACCTAACCCTAAAATTTATCTCTAATGTAAATATTATGTTTTAAAGAACACTATATTTTAAAACATATGTTCCATAATACATTTGATGTTTGTTCAACAATAGTCCAAGGTAGGCTTGAAACTTTGAATGAACATTCAAAAAGGGAATGTGGAACATGTGTGATTCTACTTGATAAGTGTGTGAGAAATTATTACATATGCATGTAAGAGGTTTCTCAAACAATGAGTACATGTATCAATTGTATAAATTGAAACAAAATAATAAAATGACAAACTAGTATTTTAAGTTTGAATAAGTCACTCAATTGGAAGGAGATTTGATAAATAGTTTTGCAGTGACTCTATTTACAAGAACATGCCCCTTAAAAGTGAAACTTAGTGAAAAATATATGTAATATGAGAGTCCCAAATAGTAGGCCCTATTAGGTACTCATTTACAAATTAATCTAAAAATAAAAATGTAGAAAATCTAATGATAAAAATAATCTACATAAGAGAAATGATGAAAACACAATGAAATTTAGAAGATTGTTGAAGAGAAGTGATGGAATATACTTCCAAGGACTATTTCTTTCACAATGTCAAGAATTTTCTCCAATAGGAAAGAAAGAAGAGATCATGAAACCCCCAAAAAATGAGAAGGAATGAGCTCCATGTGAAGATATGTTTCCTTGTAATACTTATATATAATGTAAACCACACAACCTACTCTTAAGGTGATGTTTATAGTTCTATCATATTAACAACACTAAATGTTAAAGAGGATCCACAAAGATGAAAAAAAATTAATCCCCTTGGGAAGAAATTACACTAAAAATATTTGCAATCTGACTTGTGATCCTTGATAGGAAGATGGATGAAGTAACATGGAGGTATGAAAATTTGAAGGTCTTTGAATGATACACATGGTTTTATGAGTAATCTTATGTCCATGATGGATGGTAAATGAGCTCCAAATAACACTTTGTGAGATGATGATTATTGATGTCTTGGATTAGGAGCTATAGGAGTTTTGAGAATGCATAGACCACAATGACATTATGATAGATGGAAAAATGTGAACCTAGTACTCTTGAACATGATGATGATTGATTTATATTAAAGTCATGAATATATATAAAATCTAGCAATGAGATGATAATAGTTTTGATATGATCATCATTATATAAAATATCGATGTGATCAACTATTTCATCCAAGTATAAATTGTGGGACTCTACAAATAAAAATATGGTATATAGTAGAATTCATCTCAATTTTGTAGATCTAGGAGAAAAATATCAATGGCCTAGTGGTTTGAATCATTGGAATCTTTTGAGATATAAACTTTGAAAGCATATGTACAAATAGGTCTTGAGATCTTGGATAGAAGTTGGGATATATTGGGTGAGATATTTGATATAAGTTGGAATTTGGAAGTTTAAATTATAGTTACAATGAAAGATAAAAATATGGTATGAGAGACTTTATGGCATGTATGTGGGCCACTTGTGACATTGGAACTACTCCCTATGCAAAAAAAATTCAACTTGAGAAAGTCAAAATGAACTAATGGCTACATAGGATACCATTCCAGGGGCCAATTGGAAAGGTTTAATAAGTATAATTATTTATGAATTTGAGGCATATTAAAGACTTAATGTGAGAATGGTGCATATAAGTCATCTGTGGAAGCTTAACAGATCTCAAGGATTAGCTAGTGGGTAAAGGTGAATTGCAAATTGTTATATGAATATACCAAGAAAAAAGAGAAAAGTATTACTTATCATTTATTATTGTAGGTTTGTGATATGATTTAATTTTTCATAATAGGTTAAGCCACATGTTGTGTTGTTGAAATTTATAAATCTTAATTCATGGTTGATAAGATGTGTTTATTTCTTCTCATTTGTTGTTATCTCAAATGAATGCTTGGATATCAAAAAATTATTTCATGCTTAATTCATGAATTTTAGGGATGAAGTATCATGATAATGAGTGGTATATGAGTGTCAGTGCTAAGTTTGATAATGGACCTAAAGTGAAGCTAATCAATGCATCAAGTAATGTGTTTACATTAGATTTATGGTGACACACATAGTTTACTAATTCAAGTACTATTAAATAGAAGGTGATTATATCCAACCATTTATTTCATTTAATATCAAATGAATAAAAACCAAATCTTACTAACCATGAACTAAGATTTTTTAGTTTTAAAAATAAAATTCCTATTCCAACTACCACTTCATATATAAAATGAAATATTATCACGTGTACAATAACATAAAATTAGAAATATAGTTTTGTTGGGGTGAATATGCCTCTATTATCTAATGAGGAATTCTATGACACCTAGCCATTCATTTGAGATAACTTCAAATGAGTAGAAGAATAAATCCTACAGACCATGAACTAAGCTCTCCTAAGTTTTAAAATGCAATGTTTAATTTAACATGCAACATCATGTTTACAAACTTGGTTCATGGTTGGTAAGATATACACTTTTTTTTCTCATCTGAAGTTATCTAAAGTTTAACATATGATATCACAACTTTCCAAAACCCCAATCTTAATCATTATACTAACCCTAATAAAAACCTTAACCTTAACCATAATACTAACCATGATGTAAACCCTTACCCTAACCATTATCCTAATCCTATGACATTAACCCTAACCCTAAATAATAGTTCTAATCAAAATCTTAAACCATACCCCTTATTACAAACCCAAATTGTAATGCTAATCCTAAGTCATAAACTCTAACCCTGGTCCTAAACCATTATCCTAACTCTTATCATAATAAAATATCCTAACCATAATCCTAATTATAACCATAACACTGATCTTGATTCTAACCATAACCCTATACCTTATCCCTAATCCAAATACTATCATAATAAAAATCCTAAATCCTAACCCTAATCACACTACTACATTTGGGGCCAAATTTTTATAGAAACTTCTGACTGATAATTCTTTTTTATGAATTTGGTATTTTTTTTTGTAATAGGCCCCAATGGTGTCGGTATTCCGATGGGTTTGAAATAGACCATCGAAATTCCAATAGATTCGATGTATAGATGAAAAAAAAAAGTGAAACGGCCAAATCATTTTTATTTTGATTGTAGAGAAAAGGAGCGGGAGAAAATGAGAAGGTGAAAGCTGAACGTGAGAGAAGGTATGTGATTTCTTCATCTTTGATTGGTATCTTTGATGGGTAACATCTTTCGTGCCTTTGGCATCATATTTGACCACAAATTTCAAATGCATTGCATTTTATTTGATCATAAATGCTCTTTGAAATGATCAAAATGACTGTATTCTACTGGTGTTGTGCCCTAGCTCATGCTTTATCTCCATTATTTGATGTTATTAGTGCTTGTTCTCAAGGATATTGACTCACTATTTTGAAATGTTTGGATTCATGTTTGTCATGAGCACAATTTTTTAAAGTAGGCTTTGCCTCTTAGAAGAGCTCCAAGAGAGACATACCTAAACACAAGTCTTGGAGCAACAAAGAGAGATAGTGCTAAGGTCAAGACATTAGAAAATATGTAAAATTACCAAGGGCATACACAAGGAAAAGAAAAGAGATAACATGAGAAAATCCTAAGTAGCCCTTGTAGTAATAGAGGATGTCAAGTCAGCTCTAAACTAGGCTACATATGCATTAACTAATCCTTGGGAGAGAACCCTATAAAAAGCACTTTAAAGTTTAAACATGAAGATAAATCATTAGGAACTAATCTATCTTATTCACTTATAGGAAAGATGTAGGGAATTAAACACAAAGGTATGCCTTAAGGATCTAACATATCCAATTCACTTTCAAGGTAGATTCTTCTAGACCAAATAGAAGGAATAGGAAAGCTTAGCCTACTACCATGTCTAAGGTGTCCATATAATCCCAATAATCTATAGCCAATGAAAATTTTGTAGAAAAAATGGATAAAATCTTGGAAGAAAACCATCAAGACAAACTAAAATCTACCAACTGGTTGAAAACAATGTAGTTTTAGACACCAAAGTTTCTCAACTCAAACTCGGAAACTAAGGTCCTGAGTCACAAAAGAGGGCAACTAAATTGATGCACCTATCTCAAAATTATACAGTAAGTATTAATGTAATTTTTTATTATAACAAAAGATCAATAATAGTTTTTATGTTATACTAGTCTTTTATGTCATTAAAAAATAAGTAGATGTGTTTCTTTTACAACATTTTTGCACAATTTTGATCCTCATGACAATGATGAGGGTACTGCAATAGGTTCAAGTAGATTGCATGTTGGACTATCTTTTCTTTATTCTCTAACAATATTTTCCATGCTAATCACTGCTTTTATTATGCTCTAACAATCTTATTCTTCATCATGTGTCAATGATCATTTACTATCGCTGTCTCATACGATGGTAGGCTCAGATGTACTATGTCCTACAATGTCAACAACATGTAGCATGGCCATGAATGCCATGGCACCACCTACTCATACACAAATTTTATTTTCTTTGTCATTATTTATATATATATATATATATATATATATATATATATATATATATATATATATATATATATATATATATATATATATATATATATATATATATGTATGTATGTATGTATGTATATATATATATATATATATATATATATATATATATATATATACATACATACATACATACATATATATATATATATATATATATATATATATATATATATATATATATATATATATATATATATATATATATATATATATATATATATATATATATATATATATATATATATATATATATATATATATGTATATATATACATACATATACATATATATATGTATGTATGTATGTATAAACATACACACACACACACACACACACACACACACACACACACATATATACATATATACATATATATATATACATACATACATACATACATATGTATGTATGTATGTATGTATATGTATATGTATATGTATATATGTATATATGTGTGTATATATATATATATATATATATATATATATATATATATATATATATATATATATATATATATATATATATATATATATATATGTTGGAAATATTCAAGATTAGCCAAGTTATTGAGAGGGGAGGGGTGAATCAGTAACTTCAAAACTTTTATATCAATTTTAGATCTTAACCATATTCCAAATAACATTTAGCTCATTGATCTAATTGCATGCATGAGAAACATAAAACATTCATAACACTTTGAACACATAGATTTGGTGACCCAAAAACCTTCCAAATAGAAAGTAAAACTGGGGTGGGGATGATACCCACAAAACTTCAATACTGTAGTATAAAGTTTGCCAGTTAAGGCTTACAATGATCACTTCTGATGATCTTCCCTGTTAGGAGAAATTAGGACTGCTTGGTCCACCTTGTTAGAGGATTTACAAACATACAATGAAGTATGCACTCGGTTAAGAGATTTTACAAAAGACTATTAAGTCTACCCTATTAAAGGATTTGGGGACTGAATCACCTGTTAGGATGAAATAGTAGATCTCTTACTTGCTACTGTACTTGCTGATTGAGATTCTTTGATGTACTGATCACCTTCTATGATAGATATATCTCTGCTTCTCCTTATACTGCTGTAGCCCTTTGTAATTTGCTTATCTCTGGCTTTCTTGCATCTTCACATATGCACATATTCTTTTCATTACACATTTCTGGCTCATTCACACACTTGATATGATACAAAACATTGTTTATATATCAATCCAAAACAATTACAAAATAACTACAAAGTCGGCTCATAAACAAGCTAACACAAATATTACTAAGTCGACCCAAATATAGTTACAAAGTTCCTGCAAGCTAACTCGGTGACTTTCTGATACTCAGCATCCATTGCATTACTCAGCATCATCATGCTCTCAGTAGGAGTGGAGGCTCGGTCCATACTAACCACTCAGTTGTAGTTTCAAACTTGGTATATACTAGAGACTCGGTAGATATAGTGTCACTCGGTAGAAACTAAACTCCCTATTTACTGTGCTGGCACTCAGTAAACACTGCTCATCTCATCACTCGGTAATGATAACTTGGTAAGCACTGTGAAGCTCAGTCTGCTTGGTAAGCACTGTTCTACGAGATGAGCTTGGTAAGCACACAGAGTCTGAATAAGTGTTGTCACTAATGACAAACATACTTAATGCCAACAATCTCCCCCTTTGGCATTAGTGACAAAAACACTTATTGCCCAAAACTTATATATAAAACTCATTCTGAATCTATTTTTGATTTTTCAAAATTTGTCTTTGTCAATTTGTTGTATATACATTTCATGACTCCCCATACAGTATACAAATATACAAATATCTTATTTCACCTCATACTCATATTTCCTATTTATCACATATATTTTCTCCCCCTTTCATATCTCTCATATCTTTCCATATATCTCCCCCTATCTTATATACTTTCTCCCCCTTTTTGACAATAATGCCAAAGGTGTATATACAAATATTTTACATGGAGATGCCAAAATGTGAGAGAAAATCAGAATGTACCTTGCCAATCAATGCCAGAGTTCTATCCCAATTCTCTTACTGAATCTTACATGTATGGAGTGCAACTTGGACTTCTACAGAGAGTTCAATCATGTGATCTACAATTGAAAACTGATTGTGATGGATCAATGTTTTTGAGTGTGCAATATGCTTCTGCATTGTATCCATGATGGAAAGGATCATGTTCTAAATATCTATTAATGTTCACCTGATCCTTGTATCTTCTCTCAATAACTCTGACTGCTTATCAGATAGAAATCTGACTTTCATATGATGTGTAGAGATTGAACTAGGTTCAAGTTGCAACTTTTGTGCACTGACCTTCAGATCGTCATCAATCTTATTTATTTTGTCCTTAATCTCCTTTGAGAACTCGGCAACATTACATACTTTGACAAAAAATGATGTTACCTTGGAATAGGAGGACTCAATGTTAGTCAAAATTGAAGATAACCCTGCCTGATTGACAACTATTTTCTAAGCAATACACTCAAGCACTTTATTATCAAACTTCTTCTCAGCCTTCTCAAGCAACTTGTCTGATCCAAAAGAATCCTCATTAAACTTGTTTACTGCCTCTACCAACTGCAACAAAATGTGTTGAGAGGAATCAACCTCAACACCTATTGCTTCTATCAAAATGTTCTTGGCATCCTCAATGATCTTAAATCCCCTATCTCTTTCTTCTTTTAGTTTCTTCTGCTTTTCTTTCTTTTGGAGGAGTTCACCAACTATTTGCATTTGGTCTGCTGATAGATTTGCAAAATCTAATTGTGGAATTTCTATCTCCTCATCTAAATCTATATCTTCTTCTATATCTTTACTCCTGCTCAAAAATCTTATACTTTGTTGAACCTTAGGTCCAACTGTCATTGTACTTAATGCCTTTGTAGTGGAAATTATTGTAGACATAGTAGGACTTGTAGTGAAAAATGATAAACTTCCAACTGATGGAATGCTAACTGGAATACTTGATAAACCCAAAACTGAAGTATTTACAACTGTAGAATCTAAAGTACTTACTGTTGAAAAACTCAAAACTGAAGTTGGTACTAAAGATGATGCTAGAGACTGCAACTTGGTGGAAGAAGGAGGCTGAAGCTCGATGGATGAAGTGGTAGCCACTTCTTTCATTGATACATTGACCTATGCTAGTGATGATTGGACATTTGATGCATCTGTAGGTGTTGTCACAATCACACTTGAAGCTATCTCCAGGCTAGATGTAGCAACTTTTGCTGGAGAGTGAGGAAGTGAGGCAATTACCTCTGCAACTATCCAAACTAGATCACTTTCCTCATCATTTTACTTTCCTTCCTTGGTAGCTTCTTCCGCTGCTTCTTCTAACTCAACATTATCTATCTGAACTGCTTCTTCTTCTTCATCACTGTCATCTTCAATATCTTTTATTATCACATTTTCAACACTTGGTTTGTGAAGATGATAGATGTTTTTCCAAGTAGAATTTGCACTCTTCACAACTGACTCTATATCCTTGATCAAAATCAAACAACTATTGAATTTTAGTGTCATCTTGCACTCATTTTCTATCAATGCCTTATTTATTTCAACATTTTTCAAACTTGGCATCAACTGTCTTAAGGTTTGAGCATATATGTCCTTGATAGTTTTCTTTACGTTGGACCATCTCATCTTAACTTTATCCAATAGAACACCTAGAATTTGAGAAGCCATATCATCAGGTGAGTACTTCCATTTTCCCATTTTCTCAATAACATCATCTTCAATTTCCTACTGCTCTACCTCTGATCTAATTTCATATTTGAGAAGTTTGAAATTTGAAATTCTAGATCCTTCTCTCAAATCCTTAATCTTTTCTTCAAATGAGGGAGGAGGCCTTTTGAGTACTATATCATCTTTTCCTTCCTTACCCCTTGATCTTTTCCTTGAGAATACTACAATGGGTTGCTCGGGTGTCTTGGTGATAGTCACCTTTCCTTTCTTCTTTACGAGAACTTGTTCTTCTTTACTCTCATCTTTATCCTTTTCTTCTACAATGTCTTCTCCTTTTCCCTCAGTTAACATTAGAGGTGTGCTAGATTGCATCTTAGCCATCCTCTTTCTACCTTTGTTAACTGCCTATGGGAGCTTTATACTTAGCTCAATTCTTACCTTAGTTTCATCATATGTTCTGAAGTATTGAGCCTTTGGATCAATAGGTTGATTTACTAGGGCTTCAATTATATCCTTTATCTCATCAATGTTTACCTCATAAGGAAGAGGTTTCACCCATACAATCCTAGGCCTTACTACCTAAATGTATACTCTATCACAATCAACCATGAAACAAATATCATCTTTATAATCTTCCGCCAACTTTTGTGGAATCCGGAATCTGTTATTCATCTTTTCTTTAAAAGATTCAAAATAGTTATCCATTACGCTTACAAAATTCTCACCCATTTCTGCAATGTACTCATTTATCTGATAAAGAACAGGAACATCTTTTCTCCATTTTACCGTGCCTTTTGATGGGAAAAACTTTTGAGCATAGAAAAATAAACAAACCAATAGCAAGCCAAACTTACATGGATTGTTCTTTGAGGTCTGGATGCTCTCCATATTGTTGTTGAACTGCTTCAACAACAAATCTGCTAGGTCAAATGACAGATTGTTCTTCACAATTTTATAAGCTAGGAAAACTGCTTCACATAGAACACTATTCTGTCGACTTGAATTGTATATCTTGTGAGCTATGACATATGTGCCAAATTTTAGTTCTTCATTGGTAATACTATTTATTCTCATACCTCTACTATCCCATTCGGCTAGGGTTTTCTTTTCCAGCTCTACCCGACCTAGGTTTTTTGTAGATTTTGCCTTGGAAAGCATGGGAAGACCAGTGATAAGGTGAATCATCTTCTTGGTTATCTCTACTGGTTGCCCTAGCCAAATTTTACCTTCATGTACTCTGCTTAGGATATATCTGATCCATTTTATCTGGAAACTCCAAGGCAAGTGGGTGATGTGAACTAAACCCTTATCTTCCAAATGTTTATGTTCCAGTTTGAGAACACCATCAACACATAGTTCATCACAAACAACATCTATCTCTAGGGTTCGAAGCTCTTGAATTGTACACTTAAAATGACTACGAATGTCATTTACAAGAATTACCTTTGGAGGAATCTGTGATTAAGCTCCACTCGTGTCTATGGTTTCTACAATCGCGGGCACAAGTTTGAAATCCAGCGCTTTCCATTCTCCTTGAACTAACATTTCTAGACCTTTCTTCACTTTAGTGCTGGATGATGCCATGGTAGCTCGGTAGAAAATTCTTCAAAAATTTCTACTGCAAATTTTGCTTCAAATTGTTTGATCGCACTAGGAAATTTCTCTGCTCAATATGCTGATTTCGTGGTGAAGAATGAACTCAGTTTCATGTTTTTTCTTAAAATTTTGTCATTAATGCTCCGTAGGAATTAGGGTATTGAGCTAGATAGACTGTCATCCACTATGCATTAATTGCTCAGTGAAGATTCCACAACTCAGTGAACATACGAATTCATACTACTCTGACCTTACTTGGTAACCATATGAAATTAGGTTACTCCTGACCTTGCTCGGTAGTAACTGATACCGACCTTCCTGTGATCCTATTGTATCTTGCATACTGATTTGGATCTTTCTTTCTTCTCAATTCAGGAACTGTTTGGAATTTTTCTATGAAGATACAGTTCCAATGCTTCCTTGGAGACTTAGTTGGAATTGATAGATCCACCCTCTTCATGAGTGACTTCATTACTTAGACTAGTTTGCTTGGTAGATTTAGGAATCCACTGTTGTCTCATCTACTTCCTGATGCTATCTACTTTTTCTTTCTTTTCATCTTCAACTTTGCCTATATTCATGCGATTTTTAGCTATATGACCAAGTTTAGTGCATGTATAACATCTTATGGTAGTATCCCTTTTTCTCACATGATGCCTTACACAATTTTATGCCAATGTGTCCATATTCACCATAGTAATGACACCTACACCAAGTGTTGTAATCCCAACCAAATATTGCTTTCACAATTTGTTATGCTAGATTGGGTGTTTTAGATCTACATTCTGATGCCTTGTGACCTTGTTTGTTACATTTGTGACATTTGCCTTTAAATATTGGTTTCTCCTTGCATTCATTTGCTTTATGACCATGCTAATTGCAATTGTAGCATTTTCCATTGAATTTTGCTTTTTCATTGCTCCAACATTTGTTTGAAGTATGACCAATTTTGCCACAGTGATTACTGTATGCACCCTAAAATGGTTGCCTAGACTTTGGGGCCCATTTATTCAATTTGTCAAATATCATTTTCTAAATCAATGCTTTACAATATATTCAAATCATTTTCCTTGATGAAATCATACCTATTTCAATCATTTCAATAATCTCCTAAGGTTTAATCATGTCATCAATAATTTTATTTAATTAAAAGAAATAATCCCTTTTAAATAAATAAAATAACTTTATTTAATTGAAAGTAATATCTCTTAAGTAAAATAAATTTATTTAATTAAAACCCTTTTTAATTAAATGATTTTATTTTATTTAATTAATATTCATCTTTTAATTAAATAACCTTATTTTATTTAATTAAAAGAGAATTATTCTTTTAAAATAAATAAAATCCTCTCAAAAGATCTTTTGTGATGGAAAAGGAAATAAATCAAATAAAAATAAAACAAAAATCCTTTTCTTGATTCTTTCAATAAATTTTATTTAATTAAAAGAAATATTCTCTCTTAAATAAATAAAATAACCTTATTTAATTGAAAGAAATATCTTTTAAATGAAATAAAATCTTTTTTTAATTAAATGATTTTATCTTATTTAGAATAATATCTCTCTTTTAATTAAATAATGTTATCTTATTTAATTAATAGAAAATCATTCTTTTAAATAAATAAAAAATCCTCTTAAAGCTCTTTGTGATGAAAAAAGGGAAACAAATAATTAAAAATAAATAAAATTCCTTTTCTCTCCACACTTTCTAAAAAATAAGCTTTCTTTCCTCTTTTTTGGATTTATCCCACATTGATCTTGGAGATGCATTCTTGTCATTAGTTTCTTATATAAGGAGCCCTCTCCTTCTCAATTAGAGATCTAGAATTTTCATACCATTGTTATGCTGCAGGTTTTCTTGGCGACATTGGAGCTTTGGAGATCATTGTTTTAGCTTGCATAGTTACATATAGATTAATATTCATAGCATTTTAGTTTAATTTATTTCATTGTTTTAGCTTAATCTCCATTTCAATAAAGTAGTTTATTTCTTGCAATCATATAGCTTAATCTTCATTTCAATAAATTAGTTTATTTTCTTGCATTTGCAATCATATAGATTAATTTTATTTGCATGCAAGAACTTGATGATTCAATGGAGATTAGCATTCTTGCTTCTCATCCTTGAATCTCTCATTCTGTGGTGTACTTGCATGGGTTCAACTCAGTCAATCTGAGGGCCTCATAACAATTAATGCACTCCATAGATAGAGAGCTGTGAATTGATATTCGAGAGCTCACTATTGAGTATCCTTGAATGCAAGGATTCACAGAAGTGTGACACAAACCCATCACACATTTTTGGCACCCAACGTGGGGCATAAAAGATTAATTTTTGGCCTCATTCTTTATTGGTTTTTCAGTTTTAATGTTGGTTCCAGGCCATGTATGGCCATGTACAAACTGAAAACCTTGTAATATACTAATGGATGGATAGAACGATGAATCCTCTTTCTCATTCTTTTTGTTTGGTTCATTTTTATAAAGAAATGAATAAGTTATGATCATTTTGGTGAAAGTGGGTATTTGCAGGTTTGAGATTCTCTAAATACAGTCAGATTGAAATATTTGGTATAGACAAATTATGAAGAATCAGGACCTATAATAATATTAATTGGAAAGATACATGAATTATCTTTCATTTTCTTTTGCTTTGAGTCATTTTTATGTAGATTTGTGAAAGTTACAGACATTTTAGTGAAAACTAGTTTTTAACAATCTGCATTGGAGTTGCAGGCAATGATTTTCTCTTAGAAAATAGTTTATGAATGGGAAAAATAAATGGCTTACATATTTGAAAACTAGATTCATTAATAGTTGTGAAATTATTTTGGTTTCATTTGGATTCTTTTTGAGAAATATATGTGATTCCCTAGGCAGGGTTTGGTGTTTTAAATCTGATTTATGATAGAAAAATTACAGTCTAAAAAGGTTATTGGTTGAGGAATCAAATGGAATCATAAGACCTTGTAATTTTGGAAAATGGTAGTTCTTGATGTTAGCTAAAAACTTTATTGTTTCCATAAATTTTAATATTGTGATTTTATGGGTCAAATAAATCAATCTTTAAAGACTGTCTTGAAGACAACAATGTTAAATCAAACTCTTAACAATTGATTTTCATATCTAACCATCTTAGGGTTTTTTTTTTGGATGTGTACTAAATGCTGGAGTGTAGATCTTTGGACCTAAGGTGAGTTCTTAAAATCTCTATAACATTTGGTTTGGGCATAAAATTAATGTCTCATGTGTTTGGCTTGAGTGTTACACACTTTCATAGAACACATTTTTGATGCTCTTAATTGGAAATGAATGAACATAGATTTGCTTTTATACAAGTTTATGTTTAAGTGAATGCTTGTGTTTAATCATTAAGTAATTCTTGGTTCCAATATCAAAAAAATCTCATTAAGTAATCTAGGGCATGGATTCATTCCTTGTTTATATGAAGAGTTAAATGCACCACTTTGTGGACTCACTTCATGTTTACTTGGAAAGTTAAATATTCCATGATTCAAACCCTCTTGCACTTATGAGTAGTATTGATTAGCAATCTTAGATTACTTGTGATTGATCTAGATTGCTATCTTGGGTTATTGGACTCGCTCATCTACCGGCCCCTCATTCCACCCCATGGTTGCAAGGTCAGCACCATGTTAAAGGGGAGGGGTCTACATAGAAAAAAGTGTTAATTGTTCCACCAGGCAACCCTTTTGTGATTTTTAGAACTCACTAGTTTTCTAGGGTGTGGACTCACTTTGAGTTTGTGTGAGGATTTAAATGCACCACTTTGTGGACTTACCTCACATTTACTTGAAGGGTTAAGTGTACCACCTTTAGTGCTTTCCAATACTTTTTGATAGTGAACTACTTACCTTTTCATTTTTTAGAAGGCCTGCTTGGGGATTTCATCACCTCAAGGGATGACCTTAACTTTCATGTTCCGGTGGAGTATAAATATCAGAAGGTGAATCCAAAGACACCTCTCTTGGGAAAGAGTTAGATTTCACTCTTGGCTAAGCCTCAAAGAACTTTATACCTTTGAAAAGTGAAGGAGGAGATTTGGGTTATTGTCTCACCCCGGCTGTGTGATTTTTGATTCTTTTCATCTATGGATTTGTGCCTCACGTACCTTGCGTATATCGAGGATGCCCTTTAGAAAAATCATGTATATCCTTGTAGACAGCTTGCTAAGATGTTGTTGTGTTCTACGTGCCTGCTAAAACATTTTCAAGAACATACACAAGTAGAATCTTTAAGGAGTAGCATATTAAGTCATTTGATTGTTCATGTGCAAGGTTGCTTTGCCCCTTGTTCATTGTTTGAAGACAATTGTTTTCTTGAAATCCCTGATTGTTGTTCTGTGTGCTTGATCATTATTGCAAAATATTTTAAAGAATCTAAGACTGAAACTGAGTTCCATCCTGCTATAGTGAGTTCCCCTTTCCTTGGTCAGTCTCGGTCAGATCTTAGGTGCTGTGACATGTTGCTCAACATCCAAATGAACTCAAATGGTATGAAGTTGCACAAAGTGATTCTTGGTCTTCTTTCTTCCACATCTCACATGTCTTCCTAGTCTTCCATTTTCATCCTTTCTATTCTTCCTAAATTCTTTATGTCCTCTTGATTCTTTTCCTCTTATTTTCTAGTCTACCTTCTTCTATTCATCAATTCTTTCACTTTCATGCTTGATTCCTCCTCTTCTAAAACCATGAATTTCAAATATCTCGTTATGGAACCTTCATTAAGAATAGATGATCTTGAGTTCATTGATATATTTGAAAAGTGTTATTCCTCCAAAATTCTCATGAGTGACAAATTTATGGCAAAAATACAAGAGAAAGTGAGCAAATCACATGCCTTTGCTAGAATCATACTCATGATCTCATCCAAATATTCTTCATCTTCTAAATCTTCTCATCATTCCTCACATTCTAATTCTTATCATGACTCTTATAAATAGTACTCACATTCTTCATCTTCCAAATCTTATCATGACTCTTCTAGACATTATTCAAATTCCTCACCTCCCAAGTATCATCATGACTCTTCTAGACATTATTCACGTTCCTCATCCAAGTCTTCTTCCTCCACTAGGTCTTCACTTTCTTCTTCTTCATGATCTCGTTCCTCTTCTACTTCTCCCAAGAGTCTTACTTCTCTTCAGAAGACATACCATAATGAGCAACATGATGATACCTATGACACCTATGTTCCTAAGAGTCCTCCTCATCATGTGCTTAGGCTTACTAAAGGGTCATCCTATTGGATAGATTGTGATGGGGATCCAGATGATTCTGATTTTGAAAATGAATTTGATGATTTTTGTGAACAATACCTTGATTATGATCCATCTACTACTGCTGAGGACTATAAAATGCACCGCACTGATTGGAAACATAAATATTATAAGAATCATTCCTCTAAGAAATCTCATGCTGAAGATAAAAATGAAACTCCCAAGCAAGATTATGTTAATGATGAACCTTTGTCTTGTGATAGTTCCCTTCCATCCCCTACTTCCTCCAATAACCATACACTTCCTAAAGCTTCTGAGTCTTTCAAATCTTTTAGAAGTCCTTCATCCAATGAAAGTCCTAATACTTTTCATGCAGTTCCCTATAGTTATCCTCAAGGGCTATCTCTTAAAGAAACTCAAGCTAACCTTCACTTGGCTGCAAATACTTCCAATAATGCTACACCTAGAGAGTCTAAGCCTTTATGCGCTATAATGCCTACTTTAGCTAGTCCTTCACCATCTATTCCAAAATCTTCCATACAATTCCAACCTACTTCCTTGTCCTTAGAAGTGGCTACATGTCAAGAGGACTCTAAAACTGATATAGAAAAGAATATAAAGAAAGATCAAGATCAAGAACCCTCCATGTCATCCACTCCTTTTCATGATGTTCTCTATCTGTGTCATGGTTCTTTTGATCCTTTACACCCTTCCTCATTTATTCCACCATGTCTTAAGTCTTCTCTGAAGCAAGATCAAGCTACTACCCACACCGTTGAGCTTATTGATAATGAAAATAACCTTACCATGCTTGCACTTTCCAAAGATGATACTTCCATTAAGGTTATTAGAAATGGTGTTGTTACTTCCGATGTTAAGCCTATTCAAGAGATAAATTCTGCACTTGTGCTATCCAAAGATCCTTGTAAAGATCAAATTCTTCCATCTTCTTGTTCTACCATTCAATGTCCACTTCTGCTTTCTACTCTTCCTAAGTCTTCACAAGCTTTGAATGATCTTATCAAAGAAAATGATCTTATTCAAGATGTCCAGGATCCTATTGAAAATTCTAATGCTCACTCTGAAGATGTTGATATCCTTGGTTGTCATATAGATGCTGATGAACTTATTGATTATCATTTTGCATCTTCCACTTCCATCCTTGGACCTCTTCCACCACTACTAAGGACTCCAGGTCTTCCTTCCATATTGGGTCCTTATGTCCCTTTATTTTCCCCTCCTAACTCTCCTAATTTGTCATCTATCTTGGGTCCTTATGTCCCTCCATCTCCTATCTTTCCTCAAGATCAACATAGATGCATACCTTTGAATCCTTTTCATCCATCCACCCATCTACACCAGTCATATTATCCTTCTTCTTCCACACGTCCCAAGTCTTTTGGAAGTAACTTGAATGTTCAATATAAGAAAAAGAAACAATACAAGAATCCATCAAAGAAAGAAGATCACCATGTCTCCTCTAATCCACATGGGGGCATAAATTCAAAAGAGATATCTAAGAAGAAAACTACAAGACAAGTATGGGTTCCAAAATCCATCATTCTAGATATTCTCTCTAAGTCATTAAAAGGAAATAAAAAGCCTAAGGCTATATGGATTCCAAAGTCTCTCTTGAGAGAGTCTAATGTTGAACAAAAAGTGAAGTTGACATTTAAGCTTCCAAAGGCTTCCATTTCATCTTCTTCCAAAAATATTCTTCACTTTCATGTGCCTAAGCCACAACCTCTGCTAAACATTCACCATATTCCTTCATGTATTTCTTCATTCACACTTCCTCCACCCTCTCACCACCCTTCAAGGTGTGCGTCGATGTTGATCTTGCCTTCCTTTCCATCTACTCTTTCACAATCCTTCCATTCGTTATCCTTCTACCTACTATCCTTCTTCCTCATTTTCCTATCACTCCTATCTTCCAACTCCACTCGCTTTACATAAAACTATATCCTCCATTTTTCTCTTTCATCTTCCTTTCCCTATCAGCATCTTTGAGCATATAATTTTGAATCCTTGGCATATCATGGCTTATCCTTTCAAGGAGCATTATCTAAAAGCTTGCCTTCTTCCAAAAATTATAAAATTCAAAAAAAAAATGAAAAAATTGAAAATGTGCCTTGGTGAAAACCTGGAAACAGGTGCCTTGGTAGAAAAAGTAAAGAGAAGTAAATTTGTCCTATGGTGAAAACCACTCCCTTGTGGCACCTTCGATAAGTACCATGATGAAAACCTAGCAATCAGGCATCATGCATAGTTCTTTTACATATCTCATCCATTCTGTTTTCTCTCTTTGAACTTGACAAGGTTAAGATGATCTATACATCTACATTTGGCTATCTTGGAAGTGGTCTTATGATGATCTTACTTTCATTTCTTTCATGTCTAGCCTTCATATCTATTCTCCTCCATTCATTCTAATCTTTCACTATCCTTTTCACCTTTGGTCTTGATTTAATCTAATATCTAAAAAAGAGAAACGCGATGCTATGAAGCCTCTTGACATGTCTACTCCTTTGGACTACATCTTTTTCCTTCTTTTACATTACACCTTTCTGACTTATCCTATGCTAACCTTCCATCACTCGTTCAGATGTACTTTACATGATAATTTTTCCCTAGCTTGGGTACTCTTGAGGAGTTTGTCTTTGAAGATTTCTTCCCTTCATTATCCTTCATTCTTTTGTCTTTCATCTCTTCCACCGGCTTGCTAATCCCTCTTGTCCTCCACCTTGCTAGACATTGGGACTACACAATGCGATCTTGCTTGGGAGTGTGATGCCTGTTCTATCTGGGGGCATCCTTTGTATATATTTATTGATCTTGAAAAAATACCAAAAAAATTCATATATGATGCTGAAAAAATTCTAAAAATTTGAAAATGTCCTGAAAAAAAAAGAGCATCCTAGTGAAAACCTAGCAATGGGTGCTTTGATGTCTCACCAAAAAAAATTTTAAAAAATTTAAAAATTCAAAAAAAATGGAAAAAGTGCCTTGGTGAAAACTTGGAAACAGGCGCCTTCATAGCAAAAATATAAAAAATATATAAAAAGTCCTGAAAAAATTCTTCCAAGTGGTGAAAACCTAGAAATGGGTGCTACTTGAGGCCTTCACACCCCTATTTCTTAGCATGCATCCTCAACACTTAGCCTTTCTCCATCATGCCTTGTCCTTGTTTCCTTGGTTTGGAATTGGTCTTTGTCTTTGTCTAGCGGACATCACTATGTTAGCTTTGGTCTCTTGGATATGCTTGTCTTTAGGACACCTTGCAAATGGTGTTTTTCAACACCAACTCACCTGTGTTTTTCAACACAACCCCTGACATTGAGTTTTTTTCAACACTTATTAGTTTGGTCTTATCCAGTTTGGTCATGTGATCTTACCTTCTTGCAAGCATTTGATCCTTACCCTCAGAACTCAGTATTAGTTTACACTCTTAAAATTTTTAAATGCAACACTTAATGCTTGAGATATGTCATGATTTTTTTTTTGTGTGCTGACTGTTATTGATTTTCATTGAATGTCCTTTTCTAATAAGTCTCTCCATGATGCATCACTAGAAGACTTGGGGCATGGGGCATGTTTTTATTTGCTTTCTACTTGTGGGTGTTGTATTGAACATCTTCAGTGTCTCTTGTTGTCTCCTTGACACACTTAGGAGATTTAAGGCATCATCCTTGACTTTTTTTGCACAACCATTCTCATGGTCATCCTGGCATTTATGCCTTGACGTGAGCATGGTTTTGCTACATTAAATTGGGTAAGCTAACATTGCAGTCATCTTGACCTTTATGTCTTTGATGCTATTGTTAGAATCTTTCCACATTCCAATCTGATATAAATCATATTCATATCTTCATAGTTGCATTTTGGACTGGTGATGATTGTGTGATCGTCCGATGTCCGGTAATAATGGCCCTATGAGAAAAAATAAATTCTCTTACATTCTCTAATGAATGATGAACACAAAAATCCTATGTTACCCTATTGCACGTACACCTTTGCATTTTCATGTAGCTTGCAGTATTTGGACTTCGTGTTAAATTTGCACTTTTAGGCTGCATTATGAGTTTGAGAGGGTTTCCTTCATCTTTCTTGTGGACTTTTAGTTAACTCTGGTCATGATTTGATCTTCATTTCCTTATCTTCTTTTGTGATCTCAATCAAAATTTCCTATCTTAAACAGTTGATTGATTTTGATGCATCCTCTTTCTTGAGGCAAATTCTCTTTCTTCTCTCCATTTCTTTCCATTTCTTCCAAACTTCTATCTTCCATTTGCTTTCACCCCACTTCTTTTCTTCTAATTCAACCTTGGGACATAATCTTTCTTGCTGATCCACCTTGGTTCTGTGATTCTTATATTTTTCATCTTACATCAAGAACCTTATCTTTAGTTTGATTTGATCAAATTTATCAATTTACTGTTCCTCCTTTATCTCATTTTGAATTCGATCATGAGGGGGCAGTACCTACCAAACTTCAATGCTTGATTCAGCTTTATCAAATTTATCAATTGCTTCTCTTGGGGCAACCTTGCTTGAGATTTTTATCTCTTATTTGAGACTTGACAATTACCTATTCACAGGTGTTGGCCTTGTCTTTTTCAGTCTGCTTATCTATGTCTTGATGTGTTCCCATCCGTTGAACACACATCTGGGTTGTTTTGTGATCCCAAATCGATCTCACACTTCAATTCCATTCTTTGACTACATGTGATCCCGAGTTGACCTCACATTAGTCAAAGAGGGGCAAATGTATGCACCCTAAAATGGTCGCCTAGACTTTGGGCCCCATTTATTCAATTTGTCAAATATCATTTTCTAAATCAATGCTTTACAATATATTCAAATCAATTTCCTTGATCAAATCATAACTATTTCAATCATTTCAATAATCTCCTAAGGTTTAATCATGTCATCAATAATTTTATTTAATTAAAAGAAATAATCCCTTTTAAATAAATAAAATAACTTTATTTAATTGAAAGTAATATCTCTTAAGTAAAATAAATTTATTTAATTAAAACCCTTTTTAATTAAATGATTTTATTTTATTTTATTAATATTCATCTTTTAATTAAATAACCTTATTTTATTTAATTAAAAGAGAATTATTCTTTTAAAATAAATAAAATCCTCTCAAAAGATCTTTTGTGATGGAAAAAGAAATAAATCAAATAAAAATAAAACAAAAATCCTTTTCCTGATTCTTTCAATAAATTTTATTTAATTAAAAGAAATATTCTCTCTTAAATAAATAAAATAACCTTATTTAATTGAAAGAAATATCTTTTAAATGAAATAAAATCTTTTTTTAATTAAATGATTTTATCTTATTTAGAATAATATCTCTCTTTTAATTAAATAATGTTATCTTATTTAATTAATAGAAAATCATTCTTTTAAATAAATAAAAAATCCTCTTAAAGCTCTTTGTGATGAAAAAAGGGAAACAAATAATTAAAAATAAATAAAATTCCTTTTCTCTCCACACTTTCTAAAAAATGAGCTTTCTTTCCTCTTTTTTGGATTTATCCCACATTGATCTTGGAGATGCATTCTTGTCATTAGTTTCTTATATAAGGAGCCCTCTCCTTCTCAATTAGAGATCTAGAATTTTCATACCGTTGTTATGCTGCAGGTTTTCTTGGCGACATTGGAGCTTTGGAGATCATTGTTTTAGTTTGCATAGTTACATATAGATTAATATTCATAGCATTTTAGTTTAATTTATTTCATTATTTTAGCTTAATCTCCATTTCAATAAAGTAGTTTATTTTCTTGCATTGCAATCATATAGATTAATTTCATTTGCATGCAAGAACTTGATGATTCAATGGAGATTAGCATTCTTGCTTCTCATCCTTGAATCTCTCGTTCTGTGGTGTACTTGCATGGGTTCAACTCAATCAATCTGAGGGCCTCATAACAATTCATGCACTCCACAAATAGAGAGTTGTGAATCGATATTCGAGAGCTCATTATTGAGTATTCTTGAATGCAAGGATTCACGGAAGTGTGACCATTTTCTATCACACAATTACAAGTAGGTTTCTGATTCTTTTGAGTACCTTGTTTGGAGGATTCACCTTCTTCTTTGTATCCAAGTCATGCGTTTCCTTTTTTCTTATGCAGCTGATTCATATCTTCTTGAGATTTCATCATTCTCTCATTGATTTGCCTTTCAGTGTTTAGGTCATTCACCAATCTTACATTGATTTTCTTTTCAGATCTCAGCTCCTCTCTTATCCTTTCATTTTCTGATCTTAGAGTCAAGTTTTCTTCATTTGCATTAGAGACTTGATCAATAAGGTTTTCTAGCTGAAGAGTTTGACTCTAGACTTCATTGTTCTTTCCATCTATTTCATCTTTCCTCTTGTTTCTTTGTTCCAAGATTTCACAAAATCTTGTTGATTGAATTTCCTGTTCTCTTTTCAATTTTCTTACTTCTTCTTGCAGAGATCCATTCTTTTCTAGAAGTTCTTTGATTGCATTGCTTACTTCATCTGAGCTACTTGAAGGGAAAAAGTCTTCAACCTTTTTTTCAACATACTGATGGTCATTCATCTGATTTGCAAGTTCCTTCCTTCTCTTTAGGGATTGGGAAAGATGCTCTTTTGCTTCCTTGAGTTGAGCTATGGCCATTTCCAGATCTAGCTTTTCATTTTCAATTACTTTGTTAAGTGTGAATATCTCCATTGTCCTAGATCTTTGCTCAAGCTGTCAAACTTTATCCTGAGAACCATGAAGCTCTGATACCAATTGTTGGAAATATTCAAGATTAGCCAAGTTACTAAGAGGGGAGGGGTGAATCAGTAACTTCAAAACTTTTATATCAATTTAAGATCTTAACCATATTCCAAATAACATTTAGCTCATTGATCTAATTGCATGCATGAGAAACATAAAACATTCATAACACTTTGAACACACAGATTTGGTGACCCAGAAACCTTCCAAATAGAAAGTAAAATTGGGTTGGGGATGATACCCACAAAACTTCAATACTGCAGTATAAATTTTTCCAGTTAATGCTTACAATGATCACTTCTGATGATCTTCCCTGTTAGGAGCAATTAGGACTGCTAGGTCCACCTTGTTAGAGGATTTACAAACATACAATGAAGTATACAGTCAGTTAAGAGATTTTACAAAAGACTGTTAAGTCTACCCTGTTAAAGGATTTGGGGATTGAATCACCTATTAGGATGAAATAGTAGATCTCTTACTTGCTACTGTACTTGCTGATTGAGATTCTTTGATGTACTGATCACTTTTTGTGATAGATATATCTCTACTGCTCCTTATACTGTTGTAGCCCTTTGTAATTCACTTATCTCTACCTTTCTTGCATCTTCGCATATGCACATATTCTTTTCATTACACACTTTTGGCTCATTCACACACTTGATATGATACAAAACATTATTTATATATCAATCCAAAACAATTACAAAATAACTACAAAGTCAGCTCATAAACAAGCTAACACAAATACTACTGAGTCGGCCCAAATATAGTTACAAAGTTCCTAAAAACTAACTCGGTGACTTTCTGATACTCGGCATCCACTGCATTACTCAGCATCATCATGCTCTCGGTAGGAGTGGAGGCTCATTCCATACTAACCACTCAATTATAGTTTTGAACTCGGTATATATTGGAGACTCGGTAGATATAGTGTCACTCGGTAGAAACTGAATTCCTTGTTTACCGTGCTGGCACTCGATAAACACTGCTCATCTCATCACTCGGTAATGATAACTCGGTAAGCACTACGAAACTTGGTCTACTTGGTAAGCACTGTTCTACTAGATGAGCTTGGTAAGCACACAGAGTCTGAATAAGTGTTGTCACTAATGACAAACATACTTAATGCCAACAACATACATACATACATACATACATACATACATACATACATACATAGATATATATATATATATATATATATATATGTGTGTGTGTGTGTGTGTGTGTGTGTGTGTGTGTGTGTGTGTGTGTGTGTGTATGTATGTATGTATGTATGTATGTATATATATATATATGTATGTATGTATGTATGTATGTATATATATGTATGTATGTATGTATGTGTATATACATATGTATATATATGTATGTATATATGTATGTATATATACATATGTATATATATGTATGTATGTATGTATGTATGTATGTATATATATATACATACATATATATATATATATATGTATATATATATATATATGTATATGTATACATACATATACATACACACACACACACACACACACACATATATATATGTATGTATGTATGTATGTATGTATGTATATGTATATGTATGCATACATACATACATACATACATAGATATACTTACATACATACATACATACATATATACGTATATATGTATGTATGTATGTATATACATATACATATACATATACATATATGTGTGTGTGTGTGTGTATACACACATACACATACACATATACATACATACATACATACATACATACATACATACATACATACATATATACAGACATATATATATATATATATATATATATATATATATATATATATATATATATATATATATATATATATATATATATATATATGTTTATTTCCCTTGAAGTATTCTTTCATAGGGGCATTTTGTAATGTCAATTCAGTTTATGCAATAGGAGATGCATCACTTGCTGGTGAATTTCCTAGATGTGCTTGTATTCCTAGTATGGGAATGGTGAAGGATTTCGTATGGCTTGTGAGTGATGAAGGAGTTCCCTTGAAAATAGAAAAACTTCTAGGTACTTTAAAGATTGGACCTTTCTTTTATTATAAAATCGTATGTTAATTACACCTTGCATTCAATATGAGAAGCTAACATCTATTGTATTCTTGTTTTATACTATTATATCCTTTGACTTGTTAGCCTACTTTTAGCATCCAGGTTTTAAAATTTTGAAATCTTGTCCCATGGAAGGTTTTTTTAAATTGTTTCAGTTTATAATTGGTTTTATCGCTAATGATGCTTTGGTTAAGTGTAGTTTATGAAAGGACAGTGTTCAAGGATGTGTTGAACTTGAACTTAGAACCTCAAAGTTCAAAGTTCAAAGTTCAAAATGCAGTTTGCAAAGTTTAAAGGTTGCAAGAAAATGATCCAGGTCCAAAATATTCACGGTGTATCAAATCAGGTTGCTAACCCCTTGGTGATTTTGGTATTTTAAAGTTGATGTTCGAAAGCACAAGCCGTTTGTTCCTTATGTGGCTTCATTGGTCCAGATTACTCCAAGGAAGTTCAGAAACAATGGTTTATTAATTGCTGAAGTTTCACATTGCAAATATATAAAATCCAAAGCTTATGAACACATATTATTTCCTTTTGAAGGAACTGGTGATTTCTTGATGTATTATGGGAGTTATATCTACCTAAATAACAACCCCATAAGTGGCACCTCACTAGTTGACATTGAAATAAAGAATGATGAAAGTTCTTGTTACAGGAGTCATTTTCCTGATTTGGCACAGTCATTGAGGCTCTATGGGTCCATAAGGGAAAATATTAGAAAGCATCCAAGTAAATAGCAAACTTCAATGAGCATCCTCAAAACTAATCCCTTCATCAATTTGACTATGTAGTTTTAAAAGAAGGAAATGGCCCGAGTGGAGATGATACACAAGGTGTTTGATAGGATTTCAACCCTCCCTGAGTATATGCATTACATGTACATGATTATGTGTAAAGGAATTCATAATAGTTTTGGCAGTCACCAAACATGGAGGATAATCTTGTGAAATCAAGGAGAAGAATGTTGACAATGGAATGGTGCCATCACAGCATAAAGATAATGACCAAGCATGTAATTGTTGGAGGGTAACCTCAATTAGGGATGATAAATAATAATGGTTTGGTGAGCTTACCTTTATCTATAAATATTACAACAAGTGTTCCACCTACAGACTTGTTGGCTGCTCCAAGCAGACATTCGAATACAGTTGGACCTAATAGTAGAGAGGAAAGCATGGGTACATATTTTCCAAATTCAAGTATGCAAACAAACACCATATAGACCCTCTATCTAATGAACCCTGGGGTTGCAGGTTATACTGATTCAGTGGCTTCTATGAGCATGGTACTCCTTACTAATATGCCTGGAAATATATTAACTACTCATAATTTTGTTGGGGATGGGAAACTATAGTAACATTTCATTGAAATGAATGTCCCTAGTGCTTCCTGTTTCCAACACTCTTCTTTGGGGGCTATAGAATTCTGTGGTAGGACATAGTGTCTCTTCAAGTATACTCACATCAGTGATTGGAGCCCATACTTTCAATTCTTGGCATGGTAGAGGAAATGAAATGACTTTCCAATAGACAACAGACATAGGATCCAAAAATCAATCCCTCTGTGGGCAATTGAACAGTTCTGCTAAGCTTGATAATCCATTAGTTGCTAAGATTTGTCAACTAGAGATGAGGCATCCATCTATGTCATCAATTGAAGAGAAACAACCAGAGATACTTACCAAAGTACTGCATTTGCAATTAGATCAGTCATCAACTACCACTAGCCAGAGACAAGAGCTTCAAAATGGATTTGTGATTTCACATCCAATGTATGTATTGTCAGCACTTTTGCTTAAATATTGTTGGCCATTTGACTAAATGAAAGGAATGAATGATTCATAATTCAGACATGAAGGATAACCAAAAATTATCTAACAAAATGCTTGTCCACACACAATAATTAGTTGTTAGCTTGCAAGGATGAACAATTTCTCTCAAAAACTTTCCCAAAAAGCAACAATGATCACAAAACCACCTTGGTAGGATCATGTGCTTTTATAGCACCACAATTCTTTGAGACGCGTACATTGTCTAGGAAAATCAATTTTATGAGTTTATTTTCATTTAGAAGTGTCCACTCATGTGTGGTAACCTGATAGTGCCATGTGTATTTCCCTGCCTACACACTCAACCAATGCAGAGCCCCACAGTGATAACGCATCTACCATATGTCTCTTGGCATGTTATCTCCAACTTGGACCAGGATTGAGCCCATTTGAATTTATCAAAAGCATCAAATGGCCTATGAAATACATATAAGGGATGTGTTCAAAGAATTCAATAAAATGTCAATATAACTTCAATGCTTTATAGTCTATGATCAATAAAAATGGAATCGCATTTGTGCCTATATTTTTAAACCCTAAGCACGGTCATCAATCACCTTGTTTGAAGGAGTGAATGACTACAAGTAGCATTTCTTGATTACAATGGTGAGCCAAACATCATATTAGGTGGAATTCTAAAAGGTTATAGTAGCATAAAACAAAATAGCTAGAGTAAGAAGCCGAAATGACTGTCATCAAAGATTCAACATGTTATGATGGTGACAATCAAAATCAAAGCAAAGACTCAGTTAAAGGCTATGAAAGAACCAATTTGTGGTTTGGTTTTTAGAACACCCCGACAAGTTGATATAATCATAAATCATGTGGCTCAATGTGAAGAGATCTCTTTTGGAACCTATGATACGAATGGAGATTCTAATAATTTATAATCTATAAATCTCATATTACAATGTTTGATTTGTAGCAATTAAATATTACATCTTCTTGGGTAATGAAGTCTCAGAAAAGTGATAAAAGATGAAATGGTGAAAAAGATGTGAAGATTAAAAAAAAAGATTAGTCTTCCTAAACAATTAGTTGTTGAAACTAAAAAGGGGATCCATCGGAAGAAAGGAAAGAATCGGTTATTAAAAATGGAGGAGATAAAGATCCAACAAGAAATGAAAAGGGGTTCTTTTCCTCTTCCTAAGTCAGTCGGCTACAGGAAGGAGATAAATTATTTCCTGATATTGTTTTAGCAGAGGGATGAGGGGGAAATAGTATTTTATTTTGTAGGCTTGTTAAGTGTGGTAGGGATATAAATGATTCATTGGTCATTTTATTCAATTTTTAAGAACAAAAGGAGAATATGTTTATTTAATCTGTAGGTTTTAAATGTATGTTTTCCATATTGAAATAAATCAATTGGTGATTCCAATCATTTTTAAATGTTGTCTTGCCCATTTTGTCAAGTTCAAGTATATATCATGAAGTCAGTTCATTTTATGTTTCATATATGTAAGATAAAATGTTAAATCTTTCTTTATTTCTCTGTGATGGGAAGGTTGAATCAGTGGTCTATTGGCCATTCTTTTGTTCATTTCTCATTCTTTAAATTGTAATTGCATTTTCTTCATGTCAATAAGTAAATGATGTTATGCCTTTGTGTCTTCCGGTTAAAGACATAACCCGTGTTCATTCATCGTAAATCTAATGAAGGAAGCTATACCTTCACATTAAAATTTAGAGATTGCTTGCACATTTCATTGCAAGTAGCTCAACTGTTAGTTCCTGTTTGTCTTTTAGTTTTGGGCATTTTCAAGTCATTTGTGAAGGTTTTTTAAGAAGACAAATCTATATAATAACATGACTAACAATCCCATGATTATTTTGTAGGGAATGATGTTTTTTTATGGTAAACTTGGTGACGAGTGTTTGCAGATATTTGAGCCCACCATCTGTACAGGGTGCAACATCATATCCAAACTAAAACCCCAATCCACTATTTTGATTTCATATCATTGCTAGTATAGTTATCATTACATCCATTTCTTAAATTATATTAAAGGTAATTTCACTTCATTTTTTAATCTAACACTATTTTTTTCTTAAAAGGTGGAAAAGCCAAGATATAAAGTTAAAGGATGCTCTTGTAGAGAGTTTAACAACTTATTTGGACCTTGTGCATTTGAGAAAGGTAAGCTCCTTTAGAAAGTTGGGTTATGTTTAAGGTATATTAGGGACCAGTATAGGTGTACATTATCCAAAAACTTGAACTACCAGCACCCCCCTTGCATTCTTGATTTAGAGTGGTAAAGTCTTGTTCTAGATGTGAACGAGAAAAATGAGATAAAAAAAGGAATTACCCCACCAGACAATAAAAGAAGGTATGTTATACTATTAAGAATGTAATTGTGTACTAAATACTCTTCATATTTATATGAACTAACATATTTAAATCTCTTCATAGATTTCTTGACACTTCAAAGCAACAAAGGCAAGACTAGAAAAGCATGGGCAACACAAGCTAGGCTTTGGTGATTATTCCAAACTTGCTGCACATGAATTGTAAGTGTTAATATTATCAAATTTATATGAGGAAAAATACAATATGTAGATGGCTTTTAACACTCAAAATAATAATTCTATCTTTATAATATTTATTTATAATTTGCAATCTTTTTTATTTTGATGAAATAATAAAATAAAATTTGACAATATCGAGCAAAAATGTAGGGTGCAGAGTTCAATATAAGTCTCATAGAGGAGGATAAGAGAATTGGCTTCCAACAAGGCTATAAAGTCATGGTAGAAAGAATAAGAAGTGCACAAGGTTCTACTGATGGATCCATCATGGTAAGTAAGCTAAATAGATGATATTTCAAATTTAATTATTTACCAATTAGTTTATTTGATGTTAAGTTCCAACATAGAGTGAGTAAATTTGTTTTAAGTAAGAAAATAATGATAACATGAAATTGAAATGCAGCCTCCTGATTCTAGCTGAACACAACTTGTACGTGATGATGACAATGAGGATGTGCATCAAAGTGATGAAGGTATACATTTTCTATTCAATTTTTTATATGTAACTATTAATACAAGTAAACATATTAAATTGATTGGTGTAGTAATACAAAATTAATTGCAATTGGTGTTTGAATTAATGTAACAATTTGTATTGCATCTATAGAGAGTCTAGAGGCCATTGTTAATGTGATGCAGCAGTGGTCAGCGGAAGCCTCGAAACAGTGTGTAATGGCAAGAATCCAATCCCTCAACACCCAAGGTGAAGGATTCAAGTGCTAGATACCTATCACATGAATGCTAAAAGGACTTGGAGAAGGTTATCACAACCTTACAATGCAATATAACCTAATCACTAGGTTTGCCAAAGTCTCAAGTACCAACAACCAAGAGTTTACTAAGAGATCTCCTTAGGGAAATAAGTGCTCAAACCCCATGAAATGGATACTAAGACCAAGGGTGGCTTATAAAAATTTATCTATCCTATTTAGGTCTTATTTTTATAGTTCCAATGGTTCTTTCACCATTGAGCAACTCATAAGGTTATGCTACTGCACAAACCTAGGATTTGGCTTGTAGCCTTTTGAAACTAGTATCTTGAACCTAGTTCAAAATCATTCCAAACAAGGTGTAGATAAAATTGAGGATCCTCATACCATTTTTGGGCTTATGGAACATATCCAAGTACTAGGACTTGAAACCAAAAGGAGGTTACTGTTTTAGCCAATTTTATGATAGGGCTAATAGGCCTAATTAGGGCTAGTTTGCACTACAAGTACCTCTTCCTCCAATCCAATGCCAAGATAAATGATGGGATCATTTAGGGGTATGTATAAAGGTTTCAAATCCTAATTTTTGGGTCTTGGTGAATCCCCGATCAGATTTTATCATGATTGTCCTAAGTCATAGTTAGGTGCACATATGGGCCTGTACACCTAGGGCTCTGTGGTAAACTCACCTCCCTGCAGAACTCCACCTCTAACCTACATTTTATGAAAGAATACAAAAAAATGTTTTATTCCACCAAGGGGCATCAAATTCCCATGGTGGAATAGGGTCAAAAGAGCGAGCCCTATCTGAAACCTGCTGGAGAAATCCTCAATCCGGGTCACCACATAAAAACCTTGATATCTTTTGATCTAGGATGAATTAGATCTTGAGACCAACTTAATTTTAAAGTAGATTGAACACAAAACCTCTCAAACTCAAACACTCATGCATGCAAGTCTTTACACATCTGTACCAGGGCATTGTTCTCAAGGATTACAGGGAAAATAGTTGATTTTATTGATTGGTTACGAAATTACATGTCTCTATCCTATCACCCACCTATAAGGGCTTATATAGGATACTCCCAATGGTTACATGAGTGTTTTTAACCAACTAGCCATTTGGGAGGGTTAATTACAAGTGTTTGACAACTTTTAGAAAGTTGCTCGAAAGTTGCATGACAACTTTTAGAGGAACTTTTTCCTAAGTTGCAAAATTGCAAAACTAGTGACCAAAATTGGTCCCAACCTTAACTAATGATCAAACATGGATCAAATACCTTAAAAATATAAAAGAAACTAAGATCCTAAGATTTGAGGCCATTGACCACTTTTGACCATAGCTAGCCAAGGGCTTATAATTGTGCCAATCTTGGAGCTAGGCCTTACAACTTGGTCTAGGTGCTTGATTAGAAACTCTAAGACACTATATGTGTTTAGGATCCTTAGTGGTGTTGTTTGATGATTGTAGAGTAGGTGCTCCTACACCATACTCCCCTTGAGTTTTAAAACTCAAGTCCCTACTTGAGTATAGGTTCTCTCCCGAAGTCCCATGTTGCTTGATTTGATCTTCGGTGAGCCATGTAGAATCAATGTTAGGGAGACCCTTCCATTTGAAAAGTACTATATGTACTTCTTTGATCTAGTCTACTTTAGTAGCTTAGAGTCCAAAATTGCTTCAATCTCCACTGGTTTTCTTTGAGGAAGATTGGTAAGATAGTCTTCATCCTCAATGCTTGTGTCCTTACCTTGCTCATTTAATGACCTTGCTAAAGCTTTGTATGGTGTGAGATCTACAATGTTGAAGATTGTAGAGATCTAAAAAGTTGGAGTAAGGGATATCTCAGAGGTGTTGTCACCTATTTTGTTAAGTATGCTACAGGGGCCTACTTTCTTCATTTGAAGTTTGGAGTATCTACCCTTAGGTAGTCTCTCCTTCCTTAGCAATGCCCAAACCTTGTCTCCTACTTGGAAATGGACTTCTCTCCTTCTCTTGTCAGTATTTTCTTTGTACTTCAAACTAGACTTTTGCAAAGTTTCTTTCACTTGCTATTGTACCTTTGTGATGAGCTCTGCCAGTTCTTGGCCTTGAGCACTGATTCTAAAATTAGAGGGGAGTTCCATTAGATCCAATGGTCCCTTGGGATGCAATCCATACACTTCTTAGAAAGGAAAAGTACCAGTTGACCTATTTATAGAGTCATTGAAGGAAAACTCTACTTGGGGCAGTATGGTATCCTAGCTTTGTGAATATTGCTTGGTTAGACATCTTAAAAGATTTCCTAGGGACCTGTTTACTACCTCAATCTACCCATCTATTTGAGGGTGATAGGTAGAGCTATAGGTGAGGTTTGTACCCAACTTCTTGAAGAGTGTCCTCCAAAAGTGCCTTTGGAACTTCACATCCCTATCTGATACAATTGTCTGAGGTAAGCCATGAATTCTAACTACTTCTTTGAAGAAGAGATTGGCTATATGAGATGCATCATTTGTACTCTTGCATGGCACAAAGTGGGCCATTTTGCTAAACCTATCCACTATGACAAACACACTATCAAATCCTTGCTTGGTTTTAGGCAATCCCATGACAAAATCCATTGAAATGGATTCCCAAGGCCTTGAAGGGATTGGTAAGGGTTGGTAGAGCCCTTGATTTGTTGTCATCCCTTTATCTTGTTGGAAAATAGTACAAGACTCAATAAACTTCTTAACTTCATTGTTCAATTTGGGCCAAAAATAACCCCTCTTTACCATGTTTGTTATCTTGTCAATGCTAAAGAGACCTCCTAGGCCACCACAATGCTTTTCTCTGATTATGTTTGCTCTCATTGAACACTTGGGTATGCATAGTTTTTCTCCTTTGAATAGAAGGCCATTCTAAATTAGATATTCAGAAAAATGAGTATGATATCAGCCTTCCATCTTTATATAAATCTAATATATCTCTGAAAAATTAGGGTCATCTAGGTACAAGTGTTCGAGGGACTCAATTCCCACACTTTGTAGTTGAAATTATTCAACCAGACCAATCCTCCTACTAAGAGCATCAGCAAATTTGTTTGCTACACCCTTTTTATGCTAAATGTTGAAGGTATAGGCCTACAATTGCTCTACCCATTTGAGATGCCTGACTAAAAAAATTTCTTGTGAATTCAGGAAGCTTAGTGCATGGTTGTCAGTGTAGACTACAAAATCCTTTGGGATCAAGTAGTGCCTCCATTTATTAAGGGCTTGGAGCATAGCATAGAACTCTAGGTCATATGTAGAATACTTTCTCTTGCCCTCATTCAATGTCTCTAAAAAGAAAGCAACTACCTTGCCTTCTTGGCTTAGGACTTCTCCTATAGCCAAATTACTTGCATTTGTCTCCACAATGAAGACTTTGTTAAAATTAGGGAGGACCAAGATAGGGTATTGAGAGACTCTATTCTTCAAGTATTGGAATGCATCATTCGCTTCCTTTGTCCATGAAAACTTAGTCTTATTTCCACCTTTGATTGTTTCAGGCATTGATGCACACACATGACTGAAATTTTTGATGAATTTCCTATAAAATGTTGCAAGCCCATGGAAGCTTCTTACATCACCTTGATTCTTTGGTGGAGGCCAATTAATGATTGCATCTACCTTCTCAGGATCCATCTTGAGGGTACCTTGTGAGATTAGAAAACCTAGGAATACAAGTTCCTTTCTCATAAACATGCATTTTTCCAAGTTGATTACCAAGTTGTGCTGATGGAGTCTTCCTAGTACCTATTCCACATGATCAAGATGGTCTTCCTTGTTATGATTGAATATTAGTATGTCATCAAGGTAAAAAACAACAAATTTTCCAATAAAATCTATCAATATCTCATTCATAAGCCTCATAAAAGTGCTAGGGGCATTTCTTAAACCAAAGGGAATTACTAACCATTCAAACAAACCTTCAGTAGTCTTGAATGTTGTTTTCCATTCATCTCTGGGCTTGTTTCTGATTTGATGGTAACCAAACTTTAAGTCTATCTTGGTGAAGTAGCAAGCACCTCCTAGTTGACCCAAAAGGTCCTCAATCCTTGGCATGGGAAATTTGTACCTTATTGTGATTTTTTTTAGGGCCCTTCTATCAGTGCATAACCTCCATTTTCTATCCTTTTTAGGGGCCAAAATTGAGGGTACAACACAAGGACTGAGACTCTTTTGAATGAGCCTTCTTTCCAACAATTTAGTGACCTGTTTTGCAATCTCTACATGCTACAATGGTGTCATTTTGTATGGTGCCTTATTAGGCAGGGATGAGCTTGGTATGAGGTTTATTTGATGACTAATGTCCCTAATGGGAGGGAGGCTAGAGGGAAGGCCACTAACAGTGACATCTTTGTACTTTTACAGCAGATTTTTGACTTCATTTGGTATGGGCTCTTGTTGATCAGACCTGATGTTGTCTTTGGGCTTTGAGATTAAAACAAATGGCTCACTATCAGATTCTTTCAATGTTTTTAACATCCCCTTTTCCCCCATGATAATCACAGTGGGTTCTTTTTCAATTTTACTATCCAGTAGGGGCTTCATAGTAAAGGTCTTCCCATCTTTGGTGATGGAGTAGGTGTTTTTCCTAAAATGATGTACAGAATCAACATCAAATGGCCAAGGCCTACCTAGAAGAATATGTGAGGCATCCATCTCAACTACATCACAAAGAACCTTGTCTTTAAAATATGCAATTGAAAACTCTATCCATGCTTGTTCTGTCACTAGAGTTTTTTGGCCTTTGGTTAACCATGATACATGATAGGGGCAAGGGTGTGACTTCTTAGGAAGGTTTAACTTCTGAACCATTTCACAAGACACAAGATTTTCAGTTGAACCAGAATCAATAAGAAGATTGCATACATTTCCATGACATTTGATCTTTGTCCTGAAGAGATTCTTTCTTTGTGGAGGCTCTTGGGTTTGTGGCACTTGAAGGAAGACATGCCTCATCATTAGACACACTCCTTCTTTTGGTTCCAAGTCTCTAGCATCAGTATTGTCTTCTTTCTTATCTTTTTGGACAAGTTGTGCTCTCCTCTCACCTTGGTTATTGTTTCTTCTCTTCTCAGGGTATCTTCCTACATGGTGTCCCATTTGGTTACAATAGAAGCACTTCAATGGTCCATTACCTCTTCCTAAATTTGTCCTTCCTCTATTGAAAGGTCTTCTTCCTCTATAGTTTCCTCTGGAGTTAGAGTCACTATTTTCCTTGTCTCCCTGGTCAAGGGCCTTGCTGCTACTACCACTACTTTGTCCCTTGTTCCAAGAGTTTTTTTTGCCTCTAAAACTCTTCCCACTATCATTTGTCTTCCCTTTTCCAAAATCCTTCTTTCTCTTCAATTTTTCCTCTACCTTAAGTGCCATTTGATAGCACCTATTGACTGTGGTAGGGTAGTGCAGACTTAACTCTTCTTGAATGGATACTTTCAAGCCATTCATGTACCTTGCTAGCTTTTCTTCCTCATCTTCAGCCATATTGGTCTTCATGCACAATTTCAAGAACTCCTTGGTGTATGAGCCTACATCCATGTCCTTTTGTTTCAGACTTTTCTTCCTCCTATGGAGTTGTACCCCATAGTCCTCATGTACATATGTCTCTTTGATCAATGCTATCATCCTATTCCATGAATTGATCATGTTCTTCCCATTCTTCACCCTCTCTATTTGGATGAAGTTCCACCAAGTTAGGGCTGCTCCCTTCAACTTGGATCTTGCTACCTTTACCCTTTTCTTTTCAGGGATGTCTTCACATTCAAAGAATGTTGTCAATGCCTCTATCCAATCCAAGGCTAGATTAACATTCATCTTGCCATTGAAAATCAGAAAATCTATCTTCTCCTCCATGGTTCTTCTCCCCATGGACTTCAAGGTATCTATGAAAGGTCTTTGGTCTACAAGGATTTTCTGATTAGGATCATCCTCCTCTTCTTCACTCCCTTCTTCATTTTCAAACTCGCCTTTGTCCTTGTCATCAAGCTTCTTCTCAAGTTCTTGAAGCCTCTTAGTTAAGGCCTTATTTTCAGCCTTTTGCACTCTCACCATCTTTTCTAACTCACTATTTGTAACCCTTGTAGGGATATCCTCATTCTCAGGATTAGATATAGCTCTGATACCACTTGATGTAGCAGTGGTCAGTAGAAGCCTCCAAACAGTGTGTAATGGCAAGAATCCAATCCCTCAACACCCAAGGTGAAGGAGTCAAGTGCTAGATACCTATCACAGGTATGCTAAAAGCACTTGGAGAAGGTTATCACAACCTTACAATGCAATATAACCTAATCACTAGGTTTTCCAAAGTCCTAAGTACCAACAACCAAGAGTTTACTAAGAGGTCTCCTTAGGGAAATAAGTGGTCAAACCCCATGAAATGGATACTAAGACCAATGGTGGCTTATAAATATTTATTTGGCCTATTTAGGTCTTATTTTGATAGTTCTAATGGTTCTTTTACCATTGAGAAACTCATAAGGTTATGCTGCTACACAAACCTAGGATTTGGCTTGTAGCCTTTTGAAACTAGCATCTTGAACCTAGTTCAAAATCCTTCCAAACAAGGTGTAGATCAGATTGAGGATCTTGATACCCTTTTTGGGCTTATGGAACATATCCAAGCACTAGGACTTGAAACCAAAATGAGGTTACTATTTTAGTCAATTTTATGATAGGCCTAATAGGCCTAATTAGGGCTAGTTTGCACTAGAAGTGCCTCTTCCTCCAAGCCAATGCCAAGATAAATGATGGGATCCTTTGGGGGTATGTATAAAGGTTTCAAATCCTAAGTTTTGGGTCTTGGTGAATCTCCAATCAGATTTTATCATGACTGTCCTAAGTCACAGTTAGGTGCACATATGGGCTTGTACACCTCAGGCTCTATGGAAAACTCACCTCCATGTAGAACTCCACGTCTAACATAAATTTTATGAAAGAATAAAAAAAAAACTTTCATTCCACCAAGGGGTATCAAATTCCCATTGTGTAATAGGGTTAAAAGAGCGAGCCCTATCTGAAACCTGCAGGAGAAACCCTCAATCCGAGTCACCACACAAAACCCTTGATATCTTTTGATCTAGGATGAATTAGATCTTGAGACCAACTTCATTTGAAAGTAGATTGAACACAAAACCTCCCAAACTCAAACACTCATGCATGCAAAATTACATGAGCACTGTTCTCAAGGATTACAGGGAAAATGGTTGATTTTATTGATTGGTTGCCAAATTACATGTCTCTATCCTATCACCCACCTATAAGGGCTTATATAGGATACTCTCAATGGTTACATGAGTGGTTTGAATGAACTAGAAATTTTTTAGGGTTAAATAAAAGTGTTTGACAACTCTTAGAAAGTTGCTCAAAAGTTGCATGATAACTTTTAGAGCAACTTTTGCCTAAGTTGCAAAATTGTAAAACTAGTGACCAAAATTGGTCCTAACCTTAACCAATGATCCAACATGGATCAAAGAAATTAAAAAATAAAATAAAATAAGATCCTAATATTTGAGGCCCATTGACCACTTTTGACCATAGCTAGCCAGGTGCTTAGAATTGTGCCAATCCTGGAGCTAGGCCTTACAACTTGGTCTAGGTGCCTCATTAGAAACTCTAAGACAATAGATGTGTTTAGGATCCTTAGTGGTGTTGTTTTATGATTGTAGAGTAGGTGCTCCTACACCATAATGAGTTGTTTGAGGTTGAGGCTGAGGCCAAACAAACTGATCTTGATTTTGATGATGTGACTAGATAAGGTAAAGAGCTATACGATTATTGCCTTTAAAGTACTGAAATACTTTAAAATGTTTTTAATGTTTTAATAATAAAATGTTTTTAATTTAACCCTCTTATATTTTATAGAAAATGAACCCCCTTTGCATCAACAAAGAACTAGATGTGCATTGAGATCTAATGAGAGGGGAGATAATCATGATGATATATATACTCCTCTTAGCGATTTCTTCTTAAAAATGAGAAATCAAAAGAAAAAATTGTCATCTATGCACCTTAACTGATAATGACTGATTTTTATATGCCTATGAATTTAATTATGTGCTATTGAATGTTCATAAATTTTATTATGTGTTAATGAATGTTATCATGTGATAATTAATGAATGTTATCATGTGATAATTAATGAATGTTACATTTTATTAATGGATGAAATAATGAATGAATGTTAGATGTTAATGGGGAATGTAGAGTGATGTTGGGGGGGGGGGGGGGGGGGGGGGGCAGAAAATGAGCTTCTACTGTCACATGGCTGGCCCTGTTTAGTACAAAATATAAAACTATTATTGAAAGAAAGTGAAGCTCAATAAGGTTGTTCCTTATATAGGGTCTCAAGTGTAGCCTTTATCCCACTCTCAACATTACAAGGCTTCAAGTGGTATTCTAAGATTGGTTTCTCCATCTCCCACTGCCATCTTTTCTTTCTCCTAAGAACTCTTACCAAACTCTGATACATGGATGAGTAGAAGATGTCCCTTACAGGCTGCACACATGTAATATCGTAGATCTAGGGAACAAATATACTACAACATAGAATGAGTCAACTTGAATGTATAGTTTCTTCATTCACAATGAGAATTCAAATTACAATCCATATTTTAGATTTAATATTCATATTGATCTTCATCATGATCATAGCCATCATGGTCAACATTTGGTTCAACTTCAGTTGAACCACACTCTATATCAGGTACCATTAGTCATGTAGTGTGGTCATACCCCTATTACCATAATAACCAGTTAGCCTATAAAATTATGAATAAAATACCTTGTGTATCATATTTATAATTTGCAAAATTTTAAAATGTATATTGGAATGAATTTTTGAGGGTGCAAAATAGTTTTCTTAGGCACATGGAGCCCCATTTTTGGCACCCACAACTGTAGGTGCACCTGGGATTGGCATAGGCACCCAAGTTCCTACCAAAGGAACCCAAGTCAAACCCAGAGGAAAACAAAAGTAGAATCAAAACCCGACCTCAAACCAAGAATAGAATAACTTAGATTTTTTCTAATTCAAGTTTATTTCTAAATTCTTCTCCAATTCCAACCTGATTATTCCATATTTTATTTTCCAATTTTCCTTCTTCCCCACTCCAAATAAAATGTCTTTCCTTTTATGCCTCTATATCCAAATGAAGTGTGCATCCCTTTGAACAAAGATCTCTTTTCTAAGAGATGTGTCTTTCTCTTTAATCTGTAAGCACCGCTTTATACTTATTAATAAAGGTAATGATTGTTAGTTATGTTGTTATTTCCTTTTACTAATTGTGCTATTTCAAGGATCACCACCCATGACTTGGTTAAGATGATGAATGTTGTCAATGTCTTTATTACCAAGGAATCACTTCCCACCATTAATGAATATTAATGATCATTGTTTCCTAAAGGTAATTGTTGTTTGTGTATGTTGATCACCCAAGGCTTTAGTTGTGATTCGCATGTTGTGAGGTTTGTCAAAAGTGGGGGTATGAAATGTTGGTTGGATTATAACATATTGACACTTACACCATGAAGAACATATATTTTTAAATAGAAAGAGAGGACCAAGTGAACCATCTTGTGGTCAATCTATATCATATTGAGAAATAACATCAAGACTCGAGAATCAAAACAAGAAAAGAATGAATGTGAAGCTTACATAGGTAAACAAAGCTTTAATTCTATAAATTATTCAATCTAGCCAATTCACCTATACTAGAACTCAATGAATTTAGGATACATCAAATAGAAGAAAAGTTTCTTCAAGACCATGAATGATCAACAACATTTCATGATTATATTGAAAAAATTTTACATCAAAAAATAAAAAACTAATCAATATTATCATTAAGCCATAAAATATGTCTTTAAAGTTTAGAAGCATCACAAAAACTTTCAACAAACATAGTACTATCCAAAAAAAATACCCTCCTAATGTTTTGCATCTGCTAACAATACTTCTACCAAAAATTTCTCAAATTTTCAATATTCCCTATCCTATTCTTGACTGTGAATAGTTCTCCTCAAGAAACTTCCCCTATACACCTAGAACAAAAGAAACTAATCTTCTCTAATAAGCCTCTCCAACCGGTTTACAACCTCCATCTAACCAGTAATAGTTAGTTATTAACTATTTGTCTTAGTTTGGAATTGGCCTTCTCTCATTGGTGCTTTACAATGATTCTAATGATTATGATGATTTTGATGTTGATGTTGATGTCTATAATTTATTTCACTTACTGATGCTTGCCTAGATTGAATTTTGAATTTCTGGGCTAGAGAATGCTTTCAAAGTTTAGGGTATGTTCTACATGATACTCTTAGTTACAACTCAAATGCAACTCAACATATTTTTGATGTTGGGCAACCGACTATAGAAACTCATCCACAGGTGAAATTTAATGCTGTAAATCTGGGCATTGTTAAAGTTATTACTTTTCCTCATGTTTCATATTTGTGAAATTTTTAATTGGTACTATCTTCTTTTTCAATTCCTATATTTATAGCTTTTTAGATCATTAACATAAGCATTACATGTCTTTGTTCAAATTTTATTCTAACACTTTATTATATCTTATTCCAATTTAGATTTTTAATTGGGAAAAATTGTGTTTAATAAAATGGAAGTGGTCTCAATAGCATAGAGATATAAAAATAAAATAAATTTAGAGTTTAGCTCAAGAATTGTGGAATATAGTTTTTATCATTTCTATACACATTGCTGATTTTATTGCGTTGCACAATGCATATTGCATGGTGCATGAATAATGACTAGATGCAAATAGTTTTTAAATTTTTAATTACAATCTACTTTGTACAAAGTTAACCTATAAACTAAGTACAAACTTCTGAGAAATTTGATGTATCCAATGACTCTTGTTTCTATGAAGATAGCTACAAGAGGTTGTAGAGCTTGATGATGAAGCTCTTGGGTCAAAGTCTATCTGAAGTCTTTCAGCCAGATCACTATCCTTTGAGTGCAAGTGCTAGTATTAATTAGGTTGAACCTTTCATTTTATAGAAAGTTTATTTTCTTTACAAATGATTTAGAATGCTTCTATGTTCTTGTCACTAGGATTAAAAGGGCTTATTACAATGTTCTTTGTTGTGAGGTATGAGGTCAATCTTCATTGTCTTCATTGTGGGGGACAATGAAGATTTTTCAGACAAATAGCAAGTCTTCTTTAGTATCTTATAATAACATGCTAAATTGATAAAGGTGTTATATGTCTTTAATCTACCAATTACTAATAGATTAAGTAGATTATTAATATGCTTAATGTTCCATTTAAATGAATTTAACACAAAAAAAAAATTTACAAAAATGAACCAATGGCATGTTTACAACAAAGGTCTAATAGAACTCTCAACAATTCTTAAACATACTTTATCTGATATGGTGAATTCTTAAACAATTGAGGTTGGAGTAGACATAGTTATCATATAGTTTTTTGTGTGGTACAAGGAAGATTTTGGTAGGTCAAATCTTCCTTTGTGCTAGCAATCTACATAATTAGACCTTTATTAACAATTCATCATATTAGATAAAGTATGTTTAAGAATTTTTGGGATTGGTCCTTTGGCATGTATTAAACAGAATAGAATTTTTAGCATATTATTATCATTCTATTTATTTGTTGTAAACATGCCATTGGTTCAGTTTTGTTATTTTTTTTGTGGTAAATGCATTTTTCCAAACCAATTGTTAAACAAGAAAGTAGTAGCAATGAGGAGGGGTCTTCTTCTAAGTAGATTGATGAAGATCATGCACCTCAAAAACCAATTCATAAGGTACGAATCATGTTTTCTATTCGCTTATATTTTTGGATTGGTAAATATCCTTAGTTTCATGTCCTTTCTTTTGATTACTATGGATGAGATATATATCTTACATTTAACATTCAACTTCTTTACATTTTAGAACATGTAGTGTGTTTTCTGAGGATTTTACCAAATCAAATTTTAACATAAACCAAAAATACCAAATTGATTTCTTGCCCTTTCAACTTGAAAAATTATTTTCATTTGACCAATAACTACAAGCAACTAAATGATAAATCCACATACCTCTATCTTTGTAAAATACCTGGAACATCAAAAAGATGGCTAAGTGGATGTCGCCATGATTTTTATCTAATGAATATGGGAAAAAAAGCACCAAAAATAATCATGTTCTATTGTAGCTCATTATACTGAAAACCCTAGTGAAAACCCAACTAAAATTCTATCAAATTTGTACTCAAAATAAAAATCATGGCAATAGGCACTTAGGGATCAAAAAAGAGAAAATAAATCAAAATTGTTCTTTGTCCTATTGCCATTTAACAAAGTCTCAAATATTAATGATATAATACATTTGATGCCCTAAGCTATCAATAGAAATGGCACCTAGCTAGAAGCTCACGGGTTGTCCATTTGATAGCCACAGTCAACATTTCAAAACAATGAATCAATATCCTCTAGAAAAGGCACTAATAACATCAAATAATGGAGATAAAGCATGGGCTAGGGCATGACACTAGTAGAATGTGGTCATTTTAGAGAGCATCTCAACAATATACAATGGTTGTGCTAGTAATATCAACAAATGTGAATCCAAATATTTCAAAATAGTGAATTGATATCCTTGAGCACAAGCACCAATAACATCAACTATTTTCATCTGTGGGTACCCTAATGTTGGCAAGAGTTCTTTTATTAATAAGATTACTCTACAAGCTTAAAGAAGCAGTATATTTTGGCAAATGAAGTGTGGAAAGAAGATGATATTCCTAAGATCATGGATGGACACAATGTTGAAAACTTTATTGATCCAAATATCTTGCAGAAGCTTGAAGAATTGGAGGGGGAAGAAGCGCTTAGGATGGTAGCTGAGGGTGACAAGGATGATGAGATGAGGGAAGTGGAGTTGAATCTTGATGAAAAAGAAGCTCTGGCTGCAATCAGGAAGAAGAATAAGATGCTTATCATCGAAGATAGATTGAAGTAGAGTACTACAGAGAGTAGGCCTACCATACCAAGGAAGTTTGACAAGAACAAGGAATATGGCTTAAACAGAATGGGAAGACATCTTTCTAGCCTGGGCCTAGATCCTTTGACAATTGGGGTAGGATCCAAGCCCAAGCTAGAAAGATGTCTTCCCATTTTGTTGTGGATATGTGTTTCATAAAACATACAGACCTATCTCATGATCATATTGTGTTGAAGGTGGTGCATGATGCTCTGTTGGTGCAACAACTACAAACTACAATGTAGATATAACAACAGATGAGAAAAATAAATGTAGGCATCATGGTCATAATTGAGTGGTATACCCAGATGATGCAAAGAAACCACTACTCCTCCAGTTCCAAGTTGACACTGCGAGATCCAAAAACCATAGATAAGGAATAAATTTAGAGAGAGGAGGAGGGCCATAATGACCAAAATAATACAAGGTCCTATATTATTTTGGTCGTTATGGCCCTGTATTATTTTGTTCATTATGGCCCTCCTCCACTCTCTAAATTAATTCCTTATCTATGGTTTTTGGATCCTATAGTGTCCGCTTGGAACCAGAGGAGTAGTGGTTGCTTTGCATTATCTAGGTATACCACTCAATTATGTCGTGTCTCCAAAAAAATTGTGACCATGATGCCTACATTTATGTTTCTTAGTTGTTGTGCCCCAGGACCCCATATGACCATTTATGACCCTTTACAATCTATAAGACTACATCTTAGAGGTCTTAAAATGTCATAAGGGGTCATAAGAGGCTCCTAGGAGGGGCCATATGAGCTTCCACCTTCACGTAGTTGGCCCTTTTAAGTAGAGAATGTTAAACTATTCTTGAAACAAAAAGAAGCTCAATAGTTTAAGGTTTCAGTCCACGAAGATCCTAAAAAAATGACAGGAATCAATGATGGAGAGTTTTTAGATTCTGAGAAGATGTATATGCAGTGGAGGCCAGAAGGGATATTTGTGGAGATTTGCTAGATGTAAAGATTTTCTAGAGTGGCTATATACATACGAGGGTTTCCAGATTGAGTACCAATGTAGAGATGATGATTTAGAAACCTATGTCTATAAAACCTTCAAAAATATCTCTTATTTGGCCTCCACTCATACCTCTTCTTAGAATCTAGAAACTTTGGATACTATTTCTCATCCATGCATGAAATGTGCTAGTGATCGTATAAAATTACTTCAGACCTCCAGTATTGATGAGCTTCATAAGAGTAGATTTTTTTTGCAAGATTGGGATCAATTATATTGGATACTATGCAATGTACATAAAGGCAAGGTCATGATTATTCTCAATGATCGATAGGTATAAGTCATTCAAGCCTTACCTAGTAGCTAGGACTAAAGATAATAGAGCTCAAGAGACCATCACAATTGGTCTCTTTCTTCCGTCTATATTATTGATAAAATGTTTTACCTTTTATTAGCTCATCAAATGTGGGGATTTGAAAGAATTTAATAGAATATTTTCATGTATAATGTACATTATTTTAGTTTGACACTGAATGAATTTATATGCTTTGCACACTTATAGACTACAAGGACCATAAAGAAGCATCCCCTCTTGTGGCTTGAGTAATGTAGGCCATGGGAGGAGATGCTTCTTTATCATCATCATCATAGTCTACAAGTGTGCGAACTAGATAAATTCATGCAACATCAACTTAAATAATATACGTTATCATGAAAATATTCTATTAAATTCTTTAAAATCCTTGGATTTGATGAGCTAATGAAAGGGAAAACATTTTGTCAATAATATAGACCAAAGAAAGAGACCAACTATGATGGTATCTTGAGCTTTGTTATCTTTAATGTGCATATTCATCTCTTTTTTGACATGAATGAAAACTCTTTTAACGGTGGTGCTATACCTCCGATAGGGTTTCCTATCAGACATTTACTATCAAGCGTCACTATGTTGACAACTATAATGTCGTAGAGAACTCATTTTTGAAAGATAGCTGCAACAGGAATGCTATACTACTAACAGATTTGCCTGTCAGATAATCACTATAGATTTGTTGCTATCCTGACAAGTACAATGTTAGAGAGAACTCATTTTTGACAGATAGGTGTGACAAGAATTCTATACCACTAACAGGTTTACCTATCAGACATTCACTATAGATTTGTTGCTATTCCAATAGGTATAATGTCAGAGAGAACTCATTTTGGATAGATAATTATGACATGAATGCTATATATCCAATGGCTTTTCCTGTTGGACAATCATTGCATATGTGTCACTATTTTGACTCTGCATTCTGACGGGACCTCCACATGGTTTTTCAGAGTTCCAATAGGTCTACTCTATGAAATTCCATAATGAAGCTGGTATTCATGTGTTATATTCTGATAGAATATTATGTCAGAAGATCGATGCTTATCACTTACGTAGCAATTTGTTATGTAAAAATTCTGATGGACACATATGTTGAAGTTTTTACAAATAGGTGTTACAAATCTAACATATAGGTGTCAGAATATGGCCTCAAATGTACTAGTGTCATTACACTAATAATAATAAAAATCATAATCCCTAAACCCTAACCCTAACCAAAACTCTTACTCTAATCCTACTCAAAACCCTAAATGCTAAACCTAATCAAAACCCTAAACCCTAATTATTAAAATCAATCCTAAAGCCTAATCCTAATCTTAACAACTAACCCTAAACCTAAATATTAATCTTAAAGCCTTATCCTAATTCCAAGTTTTACCCTAATCATAATTATAACCCTATAACCAGAATCCAAACCATAAATTTAACCCTAAAACCTAATCCTAACCTTAACCCCAATTCTAATCTTATCCCTATCTTTAAACTTTATCCTAATCCTAACCGTAGCCATGACCTTATCCCTAACCCTAACTATAAGCTTAAACTTAACCCTAATAGTAGTCCTAATTTTAATCCAAATAAAAATTGTGACCCTAAACATAATACTAACTATGATGTAAATTATTTCCCTAACCATAATCCTCACACTAACCCTAATTAAAACTATAAATCCAACCCTAATTTTAATCTTGAACCCTAAACCTTGATCCTTGGCATAAACAATAAACCCAATCTCTGATTCTAAGCATATAATGCAAGCCTAACCTTAAGCCTTAATTCTAACTCTAAGCCATAAACCATAACTCTAAATGTAATACTAAGCATGATGTAAACGCTAACCCTAACACTAATACCTTCCTAAAACCCTGACCCTAATGACCATATTACTAACCATTATGTAAATTCTTACACTAACCATAAATCTAATCTTTGATTTTAACCATATAATCCAAGCCTAACCTTAAACCTTAATTCTAACTCTAAACCATAAACCATAAATCTAAATGTAATACTAAGCATGATGTAAACCCTAACCCTAACACCAATCCCTTCCTAAAATCCTAAGCCTAATGACCATAGTACTAACTATTATGTAAATTCTTACGCTAACCATAATCCCAACCATAACCCCAACCATAACCCCAATCCCCAACCCCTATCAAAACCCTATAGTACTAAATATGATGTGAAGAATTTAAAAGTTAAAGGGTATGCCAAAACATAGATATTTACCCATGGTCAATCCACTTTCAAGAGAAAGAATCTATGTAAAAATTCTTGAGAATTAATGATTGGTAATGAAACCATCGAGTATTTTATAACTACATATTAGAGATGGAAGCAAGACAAGAAAATCTTACAGCGTTGAAAGACATGAATAACATTATCTTCCTTTTCTAGGAGGGAGAGAACAAAAGTCATTAGGAAAATGACTATTGAAAATCTAGAGAAGAGTTGGTTAAAGAAATACATGTTGAGTACTCATGAAGGATATTATGAATTTTTGGTAATTTTCTTCAACTTCATCAACATCTTACTTTTTAAACCTCATAATATCATGTCTCACAGTTTCTTTCATAAATCCATATTCATATTCTTTGATGAAAATTTTAATACAGTAATAATTAGACCAATCATCTCTATGATATCAAGATCAAGTTGAAACTTGGATTATATTCACCCAAAAATATGTATTGTAGGTTTGAGTTCAAAAAGGTATTATATTGTATGAAGAGAATACATAAGATTTATTCTCCTACAATGTATAAGAGGTCTAAATGAAGAAGAATATGCCTATTGTAGATAAAATATATGAAGCCCTTGACTATGATCATGATAAAAGTGATCTTATGGGATGCAATATTTTCAAGGTTTTCTATAAATGAGTTTTTATTCACTTTTCTAACATCATCAGTACACATGTTAGAAGATGGTGACTATGGAAAAGTGTGTTGACAACATTAAAAACTAATAGAAGCCTTTGTTTCTATCAAATATTACAATGGGCATGCTAACCTAATCAAAACCTTTACCTTAACCATAATATTAACCATGATGTGAACCCTTACCCTAACCATTATTCTAACCCTATGATAATAACCCTAACCCTAAATCCTACTTCTTATCAAAATCATAAACCCTATCCCTATTTACAAACCCTAATTGTAATGCTAATCTTAAGTCATAAACTCTAACCCTAGTCCTAGACCATTATCCTAACTCTTATCGTAAAACATAATCCTAACCATAATCCTAACTATTACCTTAATCCTGATCCTGATTCTAACCATAACCCTAATCCAAATACTATCCTAATAAAAATCATAAACCCTAGTTCCCTAATCATAACACTAATAATAATCAAAAGTATAATCCCTAAACCCTAACCAAAAATCTTACTCTAATCCTAATCAAAACCCTAAACCCTAATTATTAAAGTCAATCCTAAAGCCTAATGCTAGTCTTAATAACTAACCCTAATCCTAAATCTTAATCTTAAAGCTTTATCCTAATCCCTAATTTTACCGTAACCGTATAATTATAACCGTAAAGCCATAATCCTGACCATGATTATAACCCTAAAATCCAATCCCAACCTTAACCATAATTCTTATCTTATCCCTAACGTTAAACCTAATCCTAATCCTAACCATAAACATGACCTTATCCCTAACCCTAACTATAAGATTAAACATAACCCTAACAGTAGTCCTAATTTTAATCCAAATGAAAATTGTGACCCTTAACATAATACCGACTATGATGTAAATTATTTCCCTAATCATATTCTTCAATGGTATCGTAACCATAATCCTCACAGTAACCCTAATTAAAACTATAAAGCCAACCCTAATTTTAATCTTAAACCCTAAATCTTGATCCTTATCATAGACCATAAACCTAATCCCTGATTCTAACCATATAATCGTAAATATAATTGAAGCCTAACCTTAAACCTTAATTCTAATTCTAAACCATAAACCATAACTCTAAATATAATACTAAGCATGATGTAAACCGTAACCCTAACATTAATCTTGTCCTATAACCTTGACCCTAATGGCCATAGTACTAACCATTATGTAAATTCTTACCCTAACTATAATCCAAACCATAACCCCAATCCCCAACCCCTATCAAAATCCTATAGTACTAAATATGATATGAAGAATTTAAAATGTAACGGGCATGCCAAAACACATAGATATTTACCCATGGTCAATCCACTTCCAAGAGAAAGGATCTATATAAAAATGCTTCAGAATTAATGATAGGTGATGAAACCATAGAGTGTTTTATAACTACATATTAGAGATGGAACCAAGAAAAAAATTATTAGAGTGTTGAAAGACATGAATAACAATATATTTCTCTTCTAGGAGGGAGAGAAAAAAAGTCATGAGGAAAATGACTATTGAAAATATAGAGATAAGATTTGGTTAAAGAAATATATGTTGAGTACTCGTGAAGGATATTATGAATTTTTGGTAATGTTCTTTGACTTAATCAACACCCTAATTTTTAAACCTCATAAATACCATGTTTCTATTAGAAATATAATATGGGAAGTGAGATACTGAGAGGGAGGGTGAATCAAATATCTCGAAATATTTACTTCTTTAAATGAATTTCACTTGCATATCATAAAAATGAATTTCAATACTAAAATAGATCTCACATTATAACTTCAACCATCAAATGAAACACATAAGACATAAATTTTGGTTACCTAGAAACCCTTGAAAGGTAAAACTGGGGTGGGGATGACACCCAAAAATCTTCACTACTACAGTATAAAGTTTGTCTGTTAGGGCTCAAATGTTTGATCACTTTAGATGATCTACCCTATAAGAGGTCTGCCCTGTTAAGAGCTTTAAAGACTTACACAATCTACCTTGATTAAAGTATTTGAAGCTTACAACTAAGTAAGCACTCGGTTAAGATATTTATGAAATTATGTTAGGACTACTCTATTAAGAGATTTACCCTAATTTACCTATTCAAATATATCAATACATGATCCTTCAATTTTTATTGAAAATTCTGATAACAAATCTCCTCTTTCCTCTACTTAATTGATCTCAAACTAAAATAAATCTATGTTTTATCCTTCACTACTTTGTTCAGTCACTCTCTGTGATATCTACATCTGATGTTCAAAATAGTTCTCTATTCTCCATATATGAGATCTCCTTCATTTCATTCATCCATACATTCTTATAATGTTTTAGGGTTTAGATCTCATCTTATATAAACATATTATCAACCTCCTAGATCAAGAGATCAATGATTAGATTCTCTCGTTATGCCCCACTTAAGCATTCCCTTTTTCTAGTAGATTATATGGCTTACATAGGGATTAATGATTAGAGAAATAAGGCATAATCAACTCCTTGATTCCCTCAACAAACATTAAATATTGCATAGAAGTCAAAAAAAATGGTTTACCTTGGTGTTTGTGCCATCAAAAACATATATGTCAAAACTAGCTTTCTTGGTATATGAAGTCTCTGATGCTTGACATTTACTATCCTTCATATACTGGTGCTTGGCACTGACTCTTCTATACAACTCGACATAAACTTCTAGGTTACTACTGAAGTGCTCGGTGACCTCTGACTTCCTTAGAAGTAACTACTACTCGGTAACTATACAAAATACAAGTCTAAACATAACTCAGCCTTTACAAGATGGCTCGATTGCAATGATGACTGATGAAAATTACCTAAAAAATGACTAAGTGCTAGCTAGACACTAATAGAAAAAAAAACTTAGGGATCAACAATCTCCCCCTTTGACATTAGTGGAAAAAATACTTTGTAATGACTTTTACATTACAAAAGAGTACTTATTAGTTTGAATACTCCCCCTAAGACTTTGACTCAATCGTCAAAAGATTCTACATATATATACATATGACTCTTTGACATACACTGAATATATACATTATAAAATAGTAAGTCATGCCTTTCTCTCTTTGCATTTTGTCCTATGTTACTCATGAAATTATCCTTTAAGTCATTTCCTTTCCCCCTTGTTTTTGACACTTGAAGTTGGTGGGGTGTAGGGGTAAGAAAATACTTATCCAAAAATAGTTTATGGAGCTTCATTATCATTCCTAAGGAATTGTCCCATCCTGACCTTACAGACTCCAAAACCTAAATCTTTATTTCTAGCTAGGCAGATAGATCAACTAATCTCTTGGAAATAGAGAGATGAGGATCTCTCTATGTTAACTCCTTTACCGGCACCAATTCTTTTGCATAACCTCTAGATGAGGTGTTAACATTTTTTTTATGGAGATGATTTTGGCTCTTATTCTCCCATCAGTGGCCATCAACTTGGATAATATCTCTTATGCATGAAATAACCTTGTGAAATGAATGGAGCTTATTCTTGCATCTATGCTTAGTGAATGATCAGTGGACTTTAAGACTAGTTGTAGTTTATCAATCAATTCTTGATTTTCCTTAGTGAGGGTTTCTAAATTAAAAATCTTGTATAGAGAATGGACCTTTTTCACAACCTCTTCTAAATTATTCACTAAGGAAAAAAGTTCTACCTGTTTGACTGCTATCTCGGTTGAGCCATTTTCTAGTACCTTTGTCTCAAATTTTCTTTTAGACCACTGCATAAGCTTCACATTTGCTTCGCTATCATCACTATTCACCTTCTTAACAACTTGCACCAGTTGTTCCAAAATAGGTGAGGTTTCATTCACATCATCCATTTCAAATGCTTCTATGAATATACCTTTGATTTCATGTAGTACTTGTTTTTGTTGATGCTCTCTCCTTAACTCTTCTTGCTTTCTTTTCTTCTTTAAAAGATCTTGCAATATGTGCATCTGACACTTCGAAATCACTATAACTTCATCAAGGTTTACCTAAGTGGTAGGAGACTTCTCTTTTTTCTTATGAATTTTCTTCTTTGGAGTATCGCCACTCGACATCTCTACTAGGGCTTGAATAACATCTTGCTCCTTGGGCTCTGGATGCTCCTTATCCTTCTTCTCTTCCTCTTTATGAGGTCCTATGACCATTGTTGTAGATTTTAATGCTTCATCTTTTAAGTTCTCCTATTCTTTTCCTCTATTACCTTCCTTGATAGGTGGAATATCTATTATTATTGTCAGCTTATCTTATTTCTCGATACTAGTACTTTGTGAGACTTGTGGTTCAACTATTAACATATGAGAGATTGTAGGTGTAGTGTCCATAGATGATGTACTCTAGATTCTTTCATAGTCATGCACATGAATTAAAATAGGATTGCTTCTTGGTAAAAATTGATCTGAGGCTGCCTAGACAAGTATTTGGCTCTTTATTTATTCCTCAATCAATGTATTTTTATTAACTTGTGTATCCTCAAGGATATCTTCAATGGTGATCACATCCTATGATCCACTCACTTCTACCTTCCATCCTTCTTCTTCCTGTGGATTCTGAGGCTCATTAATTTCTTCTTTATTATCTAGTTCCACATGGCTGGATGTTCCTTCTTGTTGTGCACTCTTATCAATCAATAATCCAAAAATTATTTTCCACAACCTTTTACTTTTCTCACCAACTTCTTCAACCTTGTGTTTCAAAATGAAATAGTCCCTGAGCTTAGGTATAAAAATTTTTCTATACTGCTCCATATAGGCCTTTATTTGTTGTGGTGATAGATCAGTCATGATCTAAGCTAATGCACTTTCCCTTATCTATTTTTTTGTCATGATGGAATACTGCCATTTCTGATCAATTCTATTATACATTTCTTTGGGGATGATATTCCCAATCTCTAGAGGTGTCATCTTAAAAGTCCATCACATTTCAAGAATTGCCTCTTCAACTTTTTGTTTGTCATCATTACGTAGCTTTTCAAATGTAATAAGCTTGAAACCTACTAATCCAATAGTACTTTTAATATTGTTGCATATTTCATCCATAGTCATTGGAATTCTATGTGATACCACTTTCATCATTGTATTGACATTTATATCTATCTTCTATTCTTCATCATTATCCTTCTCCAAGACTAATTTTCATCTCTATTTCTTCCTGGAATGACTTGACACTACATTGGTTTGAAGTTGTTTTCTTTTACACAACCCTTCCCCTTCTATTTTCTTTCCCAGTGTTTTTCTTTGGGGCTTGATAGATGTGGCAGTTGAAGCTTCATTGGTCCTTGGTCTAAGTGTTATAGGAGGAGTGGGCATTTGTTTTTGTAACTTCCTTCTACTCAGCTCGACAACTAATACCTCCTTGACCTTCTTTTGAATTTTAGTTTCCTCCTCCCCACTTCCTTCAGATTCACTATATTTATCCTCTCCCAAACATTATGTTATTTCAAGAGGTGTATTTTCCTCTTCACTTTATCCTAGCATCTTTTCTAGGTTCTTGACTATTTTCTTTCTCTTTCTCTCAAGGGTTGCAAATTTTAACCCTATAGTTATTTTTGACATAGCTTCTTTATATTTTCCAAAAGGTTTAGCTTTCTTGTCAATCTCCTCTACTAATAAAGTGATTATTTCTGTTGATGTTTCATCAACATTCACCTCATTAGGTAATGTCCTTTGTCTTGCTATCCTAGGCATAATAGCCTGAACATAGGTATGGTCGGTATCCACTAGAAAGCATATGTCATTATAGTGCATATCTACTAGGGATACAAGGATTCTACTCCTCTTTCTCATCTTTTTCATGAATTCCACAAAGTAGCTTTTTATAAAAATATCAAAACTCTCTCCTAACTAATGAATGAACTCATTGATTTGCTAGGTTATTGGTCGGTCCTCATTCCATATAACATCTCCTACAGTAGGATAACTATTTTGCACATAGAAGAATAAATAAATGATCAAGGAACCAAACTTACACATTGAATTATTGGCCTTCCTGATTGAAGTTAGGTTCTCGACAAGTTGAGTCAACTAAAGTTGGACAAGATCATAAGTATGATCTTTGTTTACCATCTTCCATGCTTGATCAACTGCAATGCAGGGAACACTATCTGGACTGCTTGATTGGTAAAATTTGTTAGCAATCACTCTCATTGCAAAATTTATTTATGTATCTGTCATTGTAGAGATTCTCATTCCTCTTTTATTCCTTAATACCTGAGTGTTTATTTTTATTATCTCTTTACTCTGGCATCTCATTGTTTTCTTTTAGATAAGAATGGGATAATCAGTGACTTAGTGAATCATTTCCTTTTTTATCTTGACCAGTCCATCCTTCAGCCATATTTTCATGTCATGAACTCTTCTCAAGCCAATCTTGATCCATTTAATTCTAAAATTTTACAAGAAATCTAGGGCTCACACTAACCCTTTCTTGGCAACTTATTGATGTTCTGCCTTCAAGACTTCATTGATACATAACTTGTTGTATACCTCCCTCAGCTCATAATCACCAATATTTCTAATTTTACACATATAACATGATCACACATCATGTATCATCAAAACCCTTTATGGAATTGATGACAAGGCCTTTGTGAGATCTCCCTTCACCACACTTACCAGAACAGCTTGAAATTTTGGTGGCTTACATGCATCGCTCCTCACAAGTTGAACATTCACAACTTCTTTTCCTTATTTATTAGTTGTTGGAGACAAAGTAGATGCCATATCTACAAATTTAGGGTTTCAAAGATAGATTAAGTTGCTCAATAATACCTTGTTTCAATAGTCCTTCATGATGTTCACTAATGACACGTTGTAAAGATCTTCACAAGCTTAGCTTATCACAGATAGATCTTCTCAGTCACTTAAAAATAACTCTACAAATTCTCAAATCATTGGGTGAAATAATAATGAATGGTAATTTTTCACTTTATAGGATGAAACAGTAACTTTAGGTCTTCATTAAACAATCTGTACACTTTGTAGGTGAATACAGCTATCTCAGCCTTCACATGACAACTTTTTTATCATGTACTCATACTCAGTTGAAACCATGAATAGATCAATACTACTATTTAGTTCTTCTCAATGCATATGACATCTTAGCTATTATAGGAGCTCAGCACATATGGAGTGACTCGGTCACTATGGACTTAAGTACCGATGCTCAACATCAAATATGTAATATAACTCTTTTCTCAAATCTATCCTAATGCATCTTTATTCATGCATATATGGACTTTAACATTTCAAATGTCGAGAACTAGTGTAAAATATGAAACTAGAAAATTCAATTCCTTACATACTTGTATTTCTTAGTTAGAAGTAGTGTGATCACCCGATCCATTGGAATGGGTGACCTCAGGTTCACTAGCTCCACTACTGCTTGCTTCCTCTTTCTTTCTCCATGTCATGCTCATTTCCTTATCTATTCAATAGTTTTTTCATTTTTAAATTGTTCATTTCTTGATGCATGTATTCTACAGTCTCTTTTTATGTGACCAATCTTGTGGCATTTGTAATAGACCAAACTTCCACTCATTTAACTCTTGAATTTACCTCTAAAATGTGTATATAGTTTTCTCCAATATGACCATATTCTCCACAATAATGACAACTATACCATGTATTTTAATCCAAATTGAATGTGTTACCTTTCCTAGGTGCTTTACTCTATTTATTAGATGTCCACTTATCTTTGGATCAACACTCTTGTGCTCTATGACCATATTTCTAATAGTTAAAACAATGTCCTTGAAATTTAGGTGTAGTAGGTGGATTAATAACCTTTGACCTTCATTCATGTGCTTGATGTCCATGCTTCTTGCATTTAAAACAATTTCCATTTAAATTTGGTTTAGGATTGGACATACCATTCTTTCTTCTATAGATGTCTGTTGTGTGTCTTAGCTTTCCAAAATGAGGGCATGTAGATTTGTTTCTCTTTGACTTTGCATTCCTATATTCTCCATTATTTGATGATTCTCCTTCTTTAGTGGATGATAGGTTCTCATCATGTCCAAGTCCAGAGGTGTCACCAGATCTTCTTAGTGATCTTAGTAATTCTTCAAAGTATTTTATGGACTCATTTGGCATGTTCATCCTTTCATTAAGTTCATTTTCAGCTCTCAATTTATTCTTCAAATCACTATTCTTTGGTCTCAGATTTGTGATTTCTATATCCTTGCTGATCGTTTCTTGATTGGCAAGTAGCAGTTGATTTACCATGTCCAATTGATTGTTTTTCAGCCTTTTCATGTCACATCACGTCCTTTCATCAAGTGTTATAGATATTTTTCTTTTGTCTTCTTCTTCCATTATCTTGTTTTCTTCTGCCTTCTTTTTCTATTCAATTACTTCACACAGTCCTACTGATTGAATTTACTATTCTCTCTTCATACTTCTAATATCTACATTTATTATGTTGTTTCTTTCCAAAAAATCTTCTATAGTTACATCACTTTTAGTGGAATTTTCATTTTCCATTAGACCTTTGGTGTCTTCTTGTTGATATTGTGTGTCATTCAACTGAATTGCCAATTCTTTCCTTCCACTTAAAGATTTATTCAATTCTCATCTGGTTACCTCAAGCTGGTGTAATGCAAGTTGAATGTCAATCTTCTAATTCTCAATGATCTTTCCCAAATTATAGACCTCTATATCCAAGACCTTAACTCACAAGCGATTAGACTTCTTACAAGAGACCAATTCTCTGATACCAATTGTTTGAAATCTAATATGGGAAGTGAGATACTGAAAGGGTGGGGGGGTGATTCAGATATCTCCAAATATTTCTTTCTTTAAATAAACTTCACTTGCACATCATGAACATGAATTTCAATACTAAAATAGATCTAACATTCTAACTTCAACCATCAAATGAAATACATAACACAAATTTTGGTTACCTAGAAACCCTTAAAAGGTAAAACTAAGGTGGGGATGACACTCACAAATCTTCACTACTATAGTATAAAGTTTTCCTGTTAGGGCTACAGTGTTTGATCACTTCAGATGATCTACCCTATAAGGGGTCTGCCTTGTTAAGAGCTTACAAACTTATACACTCTACCTTGATTAAAGGATTTGAGACTTATAACTAAGTAAACACTCGGTTAAGAGATTTTTGAAATTTTGTTAGGACTACTCTATTAAAATATTTATCCTGATTCACTTGTTAAAATGTATCAGTACTTGATCCTTCATTTTGCACTAAAAATGTTGATAACAAATCTCCTCTTTCCACTACTTATATGATCTCAAAATCAAATGAATCTTTGTTCTGTCCTTCACTTATTTTCTCAGTCACTCTGTCTCATCTCTGCATTTGATAATTAAAACACTTCTCTATTCTTCATATATGATCTATCTCCTTCATTTCATTCATCCATACATGCTTACAATGTTTTAGGGTTTAGATCTCAACTTATATAAACATCTTATCAACCTCCTCGATCAAGATCAATGATCTAGATTCTCTACTTATGCCACTTAAGAATTCCCTTTTTCTGATAGGTTACATGGCTTACATAGGAATTAATGATTAGAGAAACAAGGTGTAATCAAGTCCTTGATTCCCTCAACAAACATTAAATCTTGCATAGAAGTCAGCCAAAATGGTTTATCTTGATGTTTGTGCCATAGAAAACATATATATCAAAATTGGCTTGCTTGGCATATGAAGCCTCTGATGCTCGGCATGTACTATCCTTCATATACTAGTGTTCGACATTGACTCTTCTATACAATTCGGCATAAACTGCTTAATGACTACTGAAGTACTCGGTGACCTCTCACTTTATTGGTAGTAACTAATGCTCGGTAACTATACAAAATACAAGTCTAAACATAACTTAGCCTTTACAAGATGGCTCAGTTACAATGATGACCGACCAACATTGCCTAGAAAATGACTAAGTGCTAGACAATAATAGACAAAAAACTTAGGGATCAACAATTTCACAATTTCTTCCATAAATCCATTTTCATTTTCTTCGATGAAAATTTCAATACAATAATAATTGGACCAATCATCCCCATGATATTGAGATCAAGTTGAAACTTGGATAATATTCACCCTCAAATATTTTTTCTAGGTTGAGTTCAAATAAAGATTATATTATATGAAGACAATACATAAGAGTTATTCTCCTATAATATATAAGAGGTCTAAATGAAGAAGACTACACCAATCATAGATAAAATATACTCCTACAATATATACTTAAGGTCTAAATGAAGAAGAATATGCCTATCATAGATAAAATATATGAAGCCCTTGAGTAGGCTCATGATAAAAAGTGATCTGATGGGATGCAATGTTTGCGAGGTTTCCTATAAATGATTTTTTCTTCACTTTTCTAACATCATCAATGTACGTGTTAGAAGATGGTGACTATGGAATAGTGTGTGGACAATATTAAAACCTAATAGAAACTAGTGTTTCTGTCAAATATTACAAATATGTGTGCAAAGGTGGGAAGCCATCCAAGTGTATTCATGAGGAGATTTTTGTCAAATATTATTACTGGAGACACAATAATTGTATACATTCATGAAAATTTGTAATCACTAACACAACACTATAATATGTTGACAGATATGTAAAAAAAAATTGTTGCATGGATGAAAAGAAATAATTGCAACATGAGCACAAAATGAATCTATTGGAAATACTTTGGAAAATTTCAAACAGATGAAATCAGTATGAGTAAAGAGCCAACACTTAAAAAGATAGGCTGGTATCCGATGTGAGAAAGAGCCAACAATTAAAAATCCTTAATCAAAATGCCCATAATTATTTGAAAATAAATAGAAGCAAAATAAATGGTTCCAGATCTTCTCTAAATGTTTAGATGGGTTTAACTATGAAGATGTTTTATTGAAAACTAGGGAAGCATTGGTAATTCTTTTCAATTACAATGGTGCACTCAATGAGGTTGACCATTTTCTAGAAAACATTGTCATAGAGGAAAAATCTTTTGAACCACAATAATTGAAATAGTCTATCAATGGATGATTACTTGATATCACCAAGCTATTAGGATGGTTCTATTATTGAAAACTAATTAGATTTCTCAACATTTGTACTGCTGAACATGTATATGTTACCATTATATTGGAGAGAATTAAAAAATATTTCTCCACTCAATAAGAAAAAGAGTTGATAGAAGGAAAATAATTTTCTACAATTGAAGAACATGTTCCTAAGGGATTATTTGTTAGTGAATGGATGAATTTTAGACTGAGAGAAGACTCAGTGGTTACTTCATCAACATCAATTATTCAACCTAGTTTTCAAAATGCACAAGTTTCAAGTTGTATTTTGTAAATTGTGACTTTTGTTACTTATAGTCAAAGTTAAGAAGTTGACTATTTTTGTGTGAAATTTGTAAAGTTAATAACCTTGTTCAAATGGTGTAAAAATAAGTTAGTTATTAACCAAGAAAAGAAGGTATTTATCTTGTGAAACCTATAAATACAAGGCAATTTGTAATGTAAAGATGGGCTTTTAAGGAGGGGCCACTCTAGAGAAACTCATAGAGAACTTTAAATCACTTTTAGTTTTGCATTATGTATAGAAGGGTTTGAGATTGTACAATCTCATAAACATAATAAAGAAGAGATTTGTTCTTATGTTTCAAATGTTCTTCCAAGTTATGATTGCTAACTTTTTATATGTTAAATTGGTGATCTCTTTATACCTTTATGTAAATCATTATAATGTGTGTGGTTGCTACAATAAACATATTTAGTTTCATGGTCTCTTGAGTTGAGTATGTCAAAATAACCTATCTCCTCATATGGTGAGATTCATTTGGTCATTGCATATTAAAACTTATCTTGTACGTAACTCCCCTTTGTAATCTATTATCATTTGGGAATCTCATATGGTATTTGTATGCCTACTATTGGGATTTATGCCATCTATTTCTTGTAGTTTTTTTTTGCCTCCTTTTGTACTTTTAATTTTAAAGTACTTAGAAAATACAAATACCCCTATCATATGAGGGAACTGCCCCTCTCAAATGTAGAGGAAGATTGCAATTTGATTGTGATCTAGTTGCAATCTCTCCAACTTTTGGAATGATTGTCACTGCTCACAAGGTAAACAGGGTTAGTTTTCAAGCCAATATCATAGTCACAAATCTATTTACCAACAAATTTTTAGGGATGAAAAATTGAAAACTAATGCCAAACAAACTCATCCAAATTCCCAAAAAAATACCTCTAAGTGTCGTACATGACAGATTATATAGATTCATAGAATACACTTGTAGCTCTCTGGGCTTAATCCGTGTAATATCTTAGGACACATTTCTTTACTTCAATTTTGAACACCATGTTATAATGTATGATTATTCATATCAGCATGATGAATAATGATCACAATTGGGATCCTTGGATAAATTATTCATTGAGTTTTATCTAGTGATTGAGTGTGTTGGATGAATTATATATAATATTGGAGTTCATAGGTAGATGGTTATAGAGGATCATGGTAGAAATAAGTAAACTTAAAAGGGAAATGTGTATCAATACCAAATCCTGAAGGTGGATCCTCACTAGAGCATGTGGGAAAGGATAAAAGATATGATTGAAGGACAATGTATTTTGAATGACTCCAAAGTTATCCATAGTTTGTAAAGAACCATAGATATTGGCATTATAAAAAAATACATGAGAAAAACAAGGGCATCACATTCAATAATGCCAATGTGGAGATCTTAAAAGGGAAATGTGTATCAATACCAATTTCTGAAGGTGGATCCTCACTGGAGCATGTGAGAAAGGATAGAAGATGGGATTGGAGGACTCTATAGTTTGAATGACTCTAAAGTTAGCCACAAGTTTGGAAGAAAATATAGCAATTATCATTATGAAAAAATACATGAGAAATACAAGGGAATTACATTCAATAATGCTAATGTGGATATCTATAAGAAGCAATGATAAATTAAGAAAAAAAGGATTCTCTGATCTAACTTAGGTAAAAAAAAAAAAAGTCAAATAAATGTGAGTGATTAAGAAGGGGAGATCACAAGGTCAAAAACCATGAGTGAAGGACATATCAAGAAGATATTAATTGTTATGTAAAAATATGCATCAAGTCTTGAAACTTTAAAAGAACCAACCTCATGCAAACCATCTCTATTGAAAAAAGAGAATGCAATATTTGGTTGCATTAACCAATGAAAATCTTTTAAAATGTACAATTTTTTTAACATGAGGGTGAAATAAAAGATCAAAGAAAGGAATTGAGATTATATGATGTAAATACCTTCAATTATGAGATGCAATCTTCTTATCTTTAGGTATGATCAATTTTATCTCCCTCCAGGTCATAAAAGTATAAACAATAGTAATACATCAAGGCAAAAAGGATTGAGGAATTTACTAAAAAAATTCAAATTCTATTAGATGTGCTTTAAAAAAAATGTACTTACCCACAAGATCAACAAATTTAAGCCAAGGGAAACAAAAAATGGATTAAGAAACAGGATGTGTTGCTACTAGTATTGGGGTTTCATTGCTACTATACTACATTCTTCTTGTTTTGGTTTTTGTAGGGTTGTATGGGTGTTGCATTGGAAGAACCAATGTGGGTCTTCCAATCCATGTGCCTTCATGTGGGATTGGATACCACAATTCATCTAGGGTTGGTATTCCTGATTGCTAATTCTAACTCTTCCTGTAGTACCTTTCATGTTTGCATTTTGTTCCATGTTATTTTAATTTGAGATATACTCTTGATTATTTTATTATGATTATCTGCATAATGAGATGCATTTGATAACAATACCTTATTTTGGCTTTATCAATATCATAGCTAATTGGATGTTAGATTATTTTTTTGATATTAAAGAAACCAACATGAGGGGGTTGATCCTTGAATACAAACACAAAACATGGCTAGGCCACAGATTAGCACTTACTGCTCATAGAAAGCGAAAGAACTAGATAGAACATTAATAGAAAAAAGTAGGTAGATTTTTAGCATCCCCCATATTAATATCAAAAACCCCTCCCAGAAGTTGGAGGCTAGAAAAATAAGCATTTAACCATCAAGTAGTTGCATGAAAGATCATGAACTTACCTTTCAAGGCCAAGTTTTTAATACACGTAGGATTGTGGGTCCTACAAGTACCCATATAAGAGTAGTAGGAATTTCAATTCATAATGAGGATATCTCCTTCCTTCCTTGACACTGACTATAAGAAACCAATAGAAGTTGCAACTTTGTAGAATAACTTGTATCACCATTATTGGTAATCCTATTTCTCTCTACCTATAAGGGATTTGGTAGCTTCTAGGAGGTGCACCACCTACTTCTGGCAAAGAACTCCCACCTTAATACTAGCAGCAGCTAAGAAATCTACCACAATGTTTCCCTCTCTAAAAATATCTTGCATTCTGAATTCCTCCAACCCCTTCAACATAGCCCTTATGTCCATAAGGATTCTTCTAATCCTCCAACTAGCTTCCCTATTACCTTTAATGGATTCAAAAATTAGCATCAAGTCCCCTTCTGTGGCCAACTATTTATTCCCAATTAAGAGGGTGAATTTAAGCCCCCATAAAATATTCATGGCTTTAGCCTGGTTACTGGAAGTAGAGCCCACATTTCCAATGAAATATAATACCAAGCCTCCCTTGTGGTGCCTTATAATACACCTCCCAATGCTTTCTCATTTTTGGAAGCCCCATCAAAATTTAGCTTGTACCATGGGTGTAGTTGTCGACCTTCTTGTGTTCAACCTATCCTGTCTCTTAGAGTTGTCAAAGACATAGAAAATATTTGGTTGTTTCCAAACTCTAGCCATCTTACAATTAGTGATTGATAATGGATCTCTTGGGGTTGTCCACTTGTAGACTAAGATATTTTCCAAAGCTAATTTCACAAGGATCTTCAACACAGTGTCCTCCAAGTTTTAACAATCCCTAAAGATGTGGATGTTTCTCTCTATCTATAGGCACATGTATATGTGAGGAGTTATGATTTTCAAAAGTTGTTTGATTATAGGGTGGTAAGATGCGTATTCCTAGTTATAAATGAATTTCTAAAAATCCTCCCTCAATATCCATGTCATGTTGAATCTTTCCATAATTTTGCACTAGATTATTGAGGCAAAATAGAAGTGGATAAGGTAGTGGTTGATACTTTCCTCATCTTATTTTCATAATCACGCTAATTGACCAATTGAAAGCCTCTACTTTTGAGGTTGTCTTGACTGGGGACCTTACCATGTAGGGTTGTCTACCAAAAGAAGTTAATCTTGGGTAGGAGCTGATATCTCCATGCTTGTCTCCAACACATTGGGTTGTTAGAGGAGCTAACAAGGTGCAAGTAAGATAAATTAATAGATAATTATCTTGATAGACTCTTGTCCCATAAAATCATGTCCTCCATAGGAAATAATGGAATACAAATTTCCTTTAAAATCCTTTGAATATCCTCGCCCAAGGGACTAAGTTAGGGTCATTTCCAAAGTCTTAAACTAGACTTTTCCACCTCTTTTATGGGGTGATATAGTCATCCATAAAGGGACCAAACAAGGGCTTGAGGTACCTCATTTGATGCTTCAAATGCCCCAAGGCTAAAGGGTTATCCCCAATCCAAGTATCTTCCTAGAAATGAATACTTTCCCCATTTCCAATTTTTCATTTAAATCCATCTCTTAGGGTACCTCTACATTTTTCAATATTATTCTATGTTTTTAAACCAATACAGAGGTCATGGGAGAACAAAAACTTCAAGAAGCAAGAATTGTCAAAGTATTTTTGTCTCATAATCTTGTACAAATCCACATATCTTATTGAAAGAATCTATCCCACTTTGGTTAATAGAGCCTTGTTAAGGTTGTATATCTTCCTTATTCCCAAACCTATCATATTTTAGGTTTTCAAATAGTGTCCCAATTTACAAGACTCAATATTTCCTCCTCCTCCATTTCCATCTATAGGAAGTTCCATTGAATTTTCTCTAGTTTGTTAACCATGCCATTAGAGATCTTAAAAAGTGACAAAAAATAAACTGAGATTCCTTGAAGGGAAGAAGATAAGAGTTGTTATAATTTTCTATCACTCCTGATAATTTTACCTTTACACCCATCTAATTTCTTTTGTATCCTTTCCAATATTGAGTTCCATAAATTGGGGGTCACTTCCTTGACTGTAAGAGGTAGACCAAGATAGGTGTTCGAAAGATCAGTGGACTGATAGCCTAGGATACCAATGATTTTCCTTTGAAGTTTTAAGTCATTTTTAAACAAATAAACTTTTATTTTGTCATAGTTTATTTCCTAACTAGAGGTAACCGCATACTCAGTCAGGAGATTTTTTGATTATGTGGCCTCAATAAAAGAAGATTAACCAAACAAGAAGGTTTCATCGACAAACTATAGTAGGATCTATGGGGGGATGAAAGAAGAATCCTTAACCCCTTTAATTCCCCCACTTCTCATGAGGAGGGAGAATTTCTTGCTAAGGAATTCATCAATCATAATAAAAATATATGGGGTTAAGGGTTCTCCATGTCTTAGCCCCTTCCAATCTTTGAAAAATCCCCAGGGGTTCCCATTAACAATGAAAGAGTACTAAACACTCTCAATAGCTTCTTTAATGATTCTTTTGAATCTTCAATCAAAATCAAACTTCAAGAGGACATCATAAAGTAATTTCCAATTAACTTTATCATAATATTTAGAAATATTAAGTTTAAGTGCCATACTTGGGTTTCTACTCATGTCCATTGAGTGGAGTATCTCATGTGTAGTTATAGCGACATCCAAAATCTATCAAGAAAGGATGAATCCTTTCTAAGATGTGTTGATAATTTTATCAAGAAAAGGCTTCAATCTATTCACCACCACCTTTGAAAAGAACTTATAAATAGTATTCCAAATACTGATGAGGTGGAAATCAATAATATGCTTGGGTTCCAGGACTTTAGTGACTAGGAAAATAGAGGCATTGTTCGATTTCCTAAGAATTTTCATGTTATAATGAATTCTTTAGTAGCCTTAGTGATATCATATTTCACCACCTCCTAAAACTCCTAAAAGGAGGTAGATGGGAAACCATTCATCCCTAGGGCTTTATAAGCACCCATGGAAAAAAATAGCCTTCTCCACCTCATTTGTAAACATGGTGCCCAAAAGTAAATTACTATCCTCGTCATGTAAAACTGTATAAATATGGTTGAGGAGGTTGTCTATGATCCCAACAAGGTCCTCTCTTGTAATTTCTGAATAGATATGCAAGAAAATTTGTGAAGCCCACCCATCAATTTTATTTGCTTCCACAAGTTCTTCATTATTATAATTCAATAGATGTTCTACATTGTTTCATTTTTTATGTTTGGATTCAGGTCTGTGGAGGAAGGTTGTGTTCATGTCCCTCTCAATAAGCCATTGGATCCTAGACCTTTTCTTCCAATAAATTTCCTCATTGGATAATTTATCTTTCCATTTCTTCCTCCATTTTTATTCCTCCTCAGTGGTACTATGAGAGTGGTCCCCAACAACTATGGATTTTTGTAATTGGTTTAGTTTTGCCTCGGTTTCTTTCTTCTATCTGAATATGTCACTAAATGAGGATTTACTCAATTGTTTGACCTCCCTCCTTATATTCTCTAGTTTTTTTGAAATCCTAAACATAGTCATTTCCCTTATAGGGATGCTCCACCACATTTGGATGTAGTATTTGTATTCAGGGTGAGAGTGCCACATAATCTCATAATGAAAGGGGAGGGGGATAGAAATAGGTTTTTCCTCTCACCATATGAGAATGGGGTCATGGTCTAAGATCGTTCTAGGAAGGGTAGTGAGGGTGGAATTAAAACCCAAAACCCAACCAACCAACACTAGGAATCTATCTAACCTAACTTGAATCAAATGTTTTCCCTTCCTATTATTGTACCAGGTAAGGGGGTTACCTTGGAGTTCAAAGTTGAGGAGATTATTTCTACTGATAAACTTAGAATGATCGATCATGCTCTCATTATAGTCAAGAAACCTTATCATCTTATCTAAAGGGTATAGAGGAGATTTAAACTCAACAACAACCATAAAAAGAGATTCCTCATTATCAGATATGAAGGATGAAATAGTCTCCCAGAATTGGATTCATCCACTCCTAGTATTGGGAGCATAAATATTGAATATATACCAAAATAAATTACTCATTATAAATAAGATGACCACAAAGTTATGGGAAAAAGAAAAAGTTTTTCTATCCAACTTTCTCAAGTTCCAGAGCATCACAACACCATAAGATATGCCATCATCCCCACTGTAATAAAATGTAGCTCCTGGCCATATGTGATCAACAAGATTATGAAAATTATGAGATGTCATTTTAACCTCTTGAATAAGAAAAATATCCACCTTGAGGTCAAATATGCACTACTTCAGGGCATATTTCTTTTGAGGGATATTTAATCCCCTCATGTTCTAGGATAGGAACTTTATTTTTTACCTTTTTGAGATATCTCCAAAGTCAAATATCTCCCACTATAAATTTCTCTAGCCATCATCTTCATGCTAATATTTTTCTTGGATGGTCTTCCTAGCATATATTTCATTCCAATGTCACCCTTTTTACACCCTCTACTTCACCTCTTTGGGAGTTCCCGTTCCCATTTTTATATCAAAGAAGGAGAGGCCATAATAGATTTATATCTTGGGGAAATGATAATAGTGTTAGTGATTTTTCTTTCAGGATCCTAACACAAGCCCTAGTCATTAGATGGAACTCTATGATTCCTAAACTTCTGATTCTAGCAAGAAAAAGACTAATTAACAAGGTTAAAATCCTTCTTCACTTCAAACTCTTAGCTATAGGTGGGTGTACCAATCAATTTTACTTCTTTAAAGAATTACAATAGTTTCTTGTATCCTTGTTACAAACTTAATCTTCTTAGCTCTTCAAACATACATAAAGTAAATAGTCATTCAAGTTTTTGGTGATGATGAAATGCCTACAAATAGAGGATAGACTAGTGCCTTATCCTAGGGAAAAGAGTCAAAAAGAAAACATACATCTACAAAAAACTTCTAACTAAAAACATCTAGAACCCAGATGAAATGCCTTACAATTCACGCTCTCTTAAACACACCTAGCCATCAAATTCTTGTAGGAATCCTAAGCTCTCAAAAATTACCCTTAAGATTTTACCCTTTCCTTGAAAGGAACTAGATATTAATTTCACAAATACCTTGTAAATGATGCACTAAAACTACCTTATAGATTTAACACATAAAAGCTTCAGAATTCAGACAAGAAGACAACCAAAAATATGTAAGGGAATTCCAATGTATTCAAGTAGAATTTCACTACATCAATACATTCTAGATTTGACAAAACTTCCTAGAACTCAACAATAGAGCCAAAGCCTCTCCTTACTATAAATTTTTCATCACCTCCAATAATGAAGAGAAAACCCAGAGATATAGGAGAATGAAGTCAGTTATAGCCAACTAAAAGCTATCAATTTCCAGCCAAAATATCTCCAATTTCTCCTCCAATTTTGATGTTCCACTAATCCTCCTTCAACTACCTCAACATGTCTGCAATCATTCTCAACTAATTTGATTCCCTGTTGCTTTGAAATTTTGATCTTATTTTGCCTTCAAAGAAAACTTCTTGTGAATGCTTCTCCCAGCACTTTAAAATAAAAATCCCTTTTGAACTATAGAGAATACTATAAAACTTTTTAAAATTATATTTTAACTTTTAGATCCTGCACTTTTTAGTCTTATTCCTACTCTTTATTCCCAAAATGCACTTGATTTTGTCACTTGTGAGCTGATTTGATGCTAAATCTGGCCCAGGCCTTAACCACCTCATCTAGAAATTGGGTGAATGGCTCATTCTCTAAGTCTCTGAATGAAGTCCTTAAACCTGGTTACATGTAGGGAACCAGTGAATACACTAATCTCTAAATCTTCAGATGTCACACTTAACCATAGTCAAACTCAAAGATCACATGAATGGCCTTTGTCTCCAAGTATTTGAATGCTTGTCTCTTAACCACCAGAATTGGGAGAACCAATGACTGCATCCATTCTCTGAATCTCTAGATGCTAGCCTCTAACCGCCAATGATATCAAGAACCAACAACCACACTATCTTCAAATTTCTTGATGCCAGGGACTTAACTACCAGGATCTGATGATCTAGCGACTAACTGCCCTCTGGGTTGCCTAAAGTTTTCCTTAACTATGATCTCATTTAGTGACTAGCTTCCATGTGTCCAACTTAAACTCTGGTCGCTGCCAGATGTCTACAAAAATATTATGGTCAATAGCCCAGTGGCACGCTTACTGATGTAGCTCCAGAGTGTGCATGCATGCACAACCTCTAGCTCCTTCTTCAAACTACCATGTGAGCATTGGTTCTTATAAACACTCTCAAACTCCTTATCCACACCAATGTGGGACTAAACTTGTGAAGAGTTTTAAATCCTTCATTAGAATTTTGCTTAGTGCACCCAACTGGCATGCAAATCCAGGCAGGCCCACAAGCCAAGAGGCCAACCACTACCTATTTTACTTTTAACTTACCTCTAAACTCGACACCTTTGTATTTAAAATGCACTAAATACTAAAATGGGGTGCATGTGGGATAAACCCACATGCATACCCCTTCACATTTTCTTTACATATTTGGTTACGTGTGCCCAACTCTTCATTTCTTCTTTGGTTCTTCCTTGCACACATTTTAACCTTTATTCTTGTCCATGGCTTGTTCTCTTTATGCCTTTTATACAAACTCTACACACCTCCTAGTATTCATGCACCTAGTAAACTGGCAAGCACCTCCTTCACATAGTGTTTGCTATGTTGCCTTCAATGTTGACTGGCATGATGCGCACCCTCTTTCACTAGTGTGTGCAACACTTTAACAAGTGTGCACACCTCTATTACATACACGCACCCATTCAAGTTTGGGATGATACCTTACTTTATTCCATGTTTATGCTACCCATGCACAAACACTATAGATTTTAGTACTTGAAATAGTGCAAAGGTCATTTGTTAGTCAATGCCTCTTTCTAAAACCTCATGTTATCCTATCCCCTATCAAAAACCTTGGAAGAGTCAAAAGAGAATTAACCTTGGTAACACCTTCAAGTGTAGAACACTCTTCATCATCAGCCACATAAAGACAATTTGCTAGGCTTCTATGAGATTATGACCTCTTGAGATGCTTCAATTCTATAGATATTTCTACTATTTCTCCATTTTCTCTTTGGCCTTTCACACCATTGGTAGTTCTTATAGTATTTTGATGACCCAATGTGGGGCTACTTGCCTCTTGATCTTTACACACATGGTTTGGACTAGTAGCCTCATAAAATTTCCTTACGCTAGCCATTTTAAATGGGAATGTATGCAAAGCCTCCCTTATGCTTTATGCACTCCTTTACCTTAGTTTGATGCCCCTTATTTGTCTCACACACCAGAAATCATAATGTGTAGCACTCTATTTTTCCTTACACACTCCTTGGCTAACTATGTAGCCCTTTCCTTCAAAAAGAAACCACCATTTTTGTACTGGTACATGCCTAACTTTAAACACTTCTTGGCACACACCCATCAAGTGTTACTTGGTATGAAATGTGACCCTCAGCCCCTTATTTTTGTAGGGTAGTCATACTATTTAATGCTTTGACCGGTTGTCTATCTAGTTTGGTTTGGTGTGTGCATCCTTGCACTTAGCCAACATGTGCCTCCTCACAAATGGTGTGAACCTTGCAGCCACACACACACTTTGAACTTGATGCGCATCTTCATTAAGCTGGCATGCACCCTATTGAAGGTATGTTGCATTCTATTTTTGTGATACCAAGCTTCTCCTTAAACAAAGTAGGAACAAATTTTTCCTTTTCATTGGAACTTTTAATCCACACTCCCCTCTTTTAGTCTAAAAGTGATGCCCTAAGTGAAGAACCAAATTAAGCCACATATAAAGGCATATTTTCAAACTCAACATCTGATGGCCTCATACAAGTCTTGGTGTTCTTTAAGCAATTCTGGTTCATGCTCACCAGAAAGTGCACTTGAAACATCTTCCACTTTTTGATGCTCTATTAAATCTCTTACCAATGATATGTACATAATTACTATGGGTAATTCATATGATTTTGCAATTTAGAAACCTTTTACTTAACAAAATGTAATATCTACTGAAGATAAACCATGATGTACAAAACTGCACTCACAAACATTTCTTTACACTTCTGCCAAACTATCCAAACCTCACCAGCTAGCTTCTGGAAGTGGCCTCAAAAACTAACCAAAAGAACTTTACAAGAATTTTTTGTTAGGAATACAAGCTCACTTCTATCATGTTAGTATTCACCAAAGGATATTGCACCCATAGACCTAGGTCACAAGATATTAATGACCAAACATAGCACTTCACAAATATTTGTTCAATTTGCACTGCCAAATCTACATAAGTCACCTCCAGAATTGACTTTGAAAACTCACCAACCAAAACCTCCATGAACCAAAAACTTGGGCAATGATTCACCTCCCCACAACTATCACACCCAAAAGATCAAGTGGTGAATCATAATTGAACACAAAAGTCAACTTGTTAGAAATATTCAAGACTAAAATAGTGAATTATGTAGAAACTGGGTTTGGAATTAGCTTGGAAAATTGACCAGACAAATTGGTAGAGATCTAAAATTATTAAGAGAGGTACACTTCTAGGTCTAAAATATATAACAACTCTCAATTTCACCTAACCTTGAATCGGGTTTAAACTACAAGACCCCAAAGTAGGCCATTTAGAAAACTGGACTACACACACTCAGAGATTTTTAACAATTGGCAAATGGAATGGCACTGGAAAACTAGATAAATAGGCATGTGGGGGTCTAAAAAATGGTAATGAAGAGTCTCTCCCATTCCTATAACATGATCCCACAACCCTTATGCAATGAACATCAAATGGGCATTCAATGCAAACTTCTGAAGTGGGATATTTAGTAAAATTTTGGACAGATACAAATGCATATTTCTGGAAACATCTTAAAAGGCTATTCCCTAAATCATTTCAAAACTGAAAACTAGGACCTCAAACCTATTACATATGTCAAATGATAGGTGATAAACACCCTACCGAAGTGATTCTTCATGAACAACAACAAGACCTTTAAAACATGCACTTCAAACTATGCTTCTTTTGAAGACTTTCAAGGCACTAATCTGACACTTAGAGAATTTTTTACAAATATGGACTCAAAAAATATTTAGAATTTTTTGAGCTCCAAAAAATAGTACCTCTTGAAGAATAAATAGATAGAAGAATAATTTTAGATGTAATCTGATCTCTCCACTTGTCCATGTGTATTCTTCCCTCTTTGGTCTAAAAACCCATCTCTGGGTATGTGCAAGATCATGAGGGGCCAAACTATGCCCTTAAGTGGCAATGAAAAATCAGCAAATCAGGGTTAGTCAACTTGACATGAAAATTTCAACTAGCTATGAACCTAATATCAAAAAGTTGTAATAATAGAATCTATAGAAAATTGAATTTAGTTTCTAAACTACTAGGCCTTTTTTGAGAAAAATTTAGTATGATTGGTGAAAAGTATAGATTTCAATGCTGCAGTACAAAAATTTTAGAAAAAAAATAAGTAGCTGTATGTCTGACCACCTTAATCATAATCAAATGATAATATTTTATTATAATATTTTATATATAAGTAGTAGACTCATGCCCGGATGTGACGCATATTCTTTTGCAATTTTATTCCAAAAAAAAATTAATTATGATTTTTTTGCTACAACATTTTCAGAATTAAAAAAATCCTGTGTCTGACCACCTTAACTCATTCAAAACTTTACAAAATTCAAATATATTTTTTTTGGCTTATAGTAGGTGAAGCATAGAATGTGACACATTTTTCAGATTTCAAAAATGTTATACAGTGTGAAAGTTATAGTCATTTTTCAATCAGTATATAAATCAACACTTTAGAGGTAGCTCAATTAGAAAATAACTAATAATTACTTACCGAATTCAAAATTTGAAAGTAATTATATTGATAGAAAGTTGATAATCTCCTTAAGATACCCTTTTCATTTTATCAAATTCAGGTGAAAAAAAAATCGTCAAGTACATTGTCAAAGTTTTGAACTGACATCACCACTTTTTGGCCCCTCATGATCTTCCACATACCCCTCTCTCATCTCTCTATAAATGCTCTTGTCTCATCCCCTTACACTTGTTCTATTGCAAATAAAATCCCTCAATAATAGCCCCATTACACATGTTCTATAACTAAACCCTACAAGAAATCCTCTGATAAAATTTGGAGAAAAACATACAAAATAATCTGCAACTACAAAAGAAAAACCCTTTGTAAATTATTTTCTGTCTTTTTTATGCACCTATAGGTGCAACTCTATTTTACCATTTTTAATAAAACACTACTTTACTTTATTTTATTTTTTCCTTCACCTTTTTCTTTCCATAACACTCCTCCATTAGTATATATTTCCCTTTATTATGCATTATTTTCTCCTTTTGGGCCTAATCAAACTTGGGTCAACTATGGTAAACTCACTTTTGAATTCCAAGTGGTATAATCTAATTTACCTAACCATTCACATTGCACCATCTTAGTGCCAACATTTTTCCATAGCACTAGGGACCCATCACTAATCCACACTAGCTGACCTACCATGTGTCACAATCTCACAATCTCATGGTCATTCTCTCTCCTCAAGTCTCTAGTTCACAGGATTATGAGATCATGATACATGGCACAACCATCTAGCTTGTCCATGTTAGACCCTTGTTATTTAACTTATCCTTTATCTCAATTGTGCCACATGAAACCCTCTCATGATTCCAAGCACTTTATCTCGCATTGTCATCTTGATTGGGGGATTAGAAGCACTTTTCATCTATCATCTCCAAGCCTACCATCTACCTCAACTATAAGCACCATGTGAAACCCTCTTGTCATCTCATGAACCCTCTCTATCCTCATAGCCTCAACTATAGAATCACAAGAGGACACAAAGTATCAACTCTAACCTTCCTTTCTACCTCAAAATACATGGCACATGGCACCTTCTGGCTCATCGTCGATGTGCCATCTCACTTTCTTATTCATCATGTGGACCCTTGATCATTCATATGTCACTCATTGTCAACTTGCCACACCAGAGACCTTATCAATTTGGACTGAAAAAATTTACACATCATCCATCCAACTCAACCTCCAAGTCATCCAAGTTTCCATCCACTCAACCCCACCCATGTGTGATCCATTCCTACCAAAAGGCATGTTGTCTTTGGCAGCTTAGTGTCAACATATTTTCATATAGAAATATCCTATTTAACCTTCACACAATGTATCTGGATAAAAATCCCAAACAACCCACTTCATAAAATTGCCATCTTGACTCAAAACTTGTGCTCATGGGCATGAAAGTTATCTTTACACCTACCAAATGAATTTTCAAGTGTATTGAAAACCCCCTTTCACCTCAATGCAGCCTAATGAGACATGTTAGGACCTATTCAGACACATTAGGACTTATTAAGGAACATTAGGACCTACCAGGACCTCTTAGGTCCCCTTAAGACACATAGGGGTTCTAAGTGGTACTAATCTATCATAAGTGGTCCTAATGTGTCATATGACCATTTAGGATGCATTAGTACCTAATCAGACACTTTAGGACCTATTAACACACATTAGGACCTAGAGAACTCCTTAGGTCCCCTTAAGACACATAGGGATCCTAAGTGATCCTAATGTATCATAAGGGGCCCTAATGTGTCATAACCATTTAGGACCCATTAGTACCAAATAAGACATGTTAGAACCTATTACGATACATTAGGACCTATTAACAAACATTAGGACCTACTAGGACACCTTAGGTCCCCTTAAGACACATAGGGGTCCTAAGTGGTACTAATGTATCATAAGAGGTCCTAATATGCCATATGATCATTTAGGACCCATTAGTACCTAATAAGAAATGTTAGGACATATTAAGACATATTATGACCTATTAAGGCACATTAGGACCTACTACATCCCCTTAGGTCCCCTTAAGACATAGAGTGGTCCTAGGTGGTACTATTGGATCATAAAGGGTCCTAATATGTTTTAAAACCATTTGGGACCCATTAGTACCTAATAAAACATGTTAATACCTATTAAACCCCATTAGGACCTACTAGGAACCCTTAGGTTCCCTTAAGACACATAGGCACCCGAAGTGGTACTAATGTATCATGAGGGGTCCTAATGTGTCGGATAACCATTTAGGGCTCACTAGTACCTAATAAGACATGTTAGGACCTATTAAGACATACAAGGACTTATTAAGGAATATTAGGAACTTCTAGGACCCCTTAGGTCCCCTTAAGACACTTAGAGGTCCTAAGTGGTACTGATGTATTATAAGGGATCCTAAGTGGTACTAATGTATCATAAGCAGTCCTAATGTGTTGAATGACCATTTTGTTTGAAAGTAAAGTCCACCAAGATAAGTGAGATGTGGGGGTGAATTAGTTATCAGATAAGTGAAAATTTTATTATCATTAACAAATTTTAAGCAACAACCATAGAAAAATAAACATACACAACAACACAATAACACAAGATATGTTGACTAGGGAACCTCTTGATCAGAGAGTAAACTCCAGTGGGAATGATACCCACAAAAGATGTTCTAATATGAAAATTCCTTGTGAGAGGATGGAATCTATTAGAATCCTTATGAAATACATTCAGTACATATGAGTCCTTGTTAGGAGACTTTGAATCCCTATTAAAAAATTCTAATCCTGTTAAGAGTAATGGAAGACAAACGGACCCACTATCCAAACAGCTTCAAGGGAAAGATCATTGAACAATCTATCCAACTAATCTTTGTATTATCCAAATAGAATAATACCAACAATTACTAATCTCAGCAACTTTTCTCCTCTGTTTGTGCCAAACCACACCAATTGCTCCACTGGATCTCAATACCAGATCTTTGCAATTCATATATCCTCTTACAACATATATTTCTCAATTCTACAATTCATATTCATACTTATTATTACAATAAAGGAAAACAATCCTTACTTTATACCACACTCAAATAATTAGAAATGAGTTGACCAATAAGGCTTAACTAATTACAAAATATAAACCTTCATGCATTACATAATATTCCACAATTACATAAAAACTATCGGCTTCCAAACAAAATAAATATTCACACATGTGACCTCCAACCATGTTGTATCATCCATGTCACCACCAAAATGTCTTCATCAACTATATAACTCCACAGATGGCTAGATTATATCTGGATTAGGAGATATCATCCAATTACCACAAGCTGCTACTCAGGAATACTGCCTGAATACTGCTTCCACTGAATTACACATAACTATCATGAATAACTAAATTTTCCTACACACTCTTGACCACAATCTTAGGACCTAATATATAATAAGTCCTCAACTCCACATAGCTTGATCTACAATACTCCACATGTGCTAATCCAAACATTGTCTTCTTCTCTTCTAATCTCTAGTAGATCACTATGTTGACATCAATGACAATCATAGTCATGAATGTAGCATAGAAATGCTACAAAATTACTCCAAATACTCCCCCATAGGACATATTCAACATTCATTCCTAACAATCTCTGTCATTGGAATTGATGACAACATGGATGAAAAAACATCCAAGTTCCATAAATACCAAACTACAACACTACTTGATGCAGGAGCATCCTGGGTGTAAGAGCAATCTTGCATCACCCAAAAATATTTCTATTTTTGAATTCAATAAGGGCTATCCTGTGCAGAGCTGCTATTTATGGAAAGTTACTATTTTTGGTAATTTTCATCTGTGCTCAGAATGATCTAATTTCTTTCTTGGAGGTTCATTTTGGTCATATAAGTCTGCCAGTAAAGTTTCATTTCCAGATCAAGTGTATGTTGGAAGATATTGAAGATTTTCAATATTGGCAGCAGGGTATAGAAACTTTGAACTTAGTTTTGAAGGCTTTAGAGGCCCCGGATGAGGTCAAAAATTTGGGTGATGGGTGCTTGCATGGGTCAAGCCTGTAGAGCGCTTCGTGGCATTTCTGAAATGGGGTTATAATAGCCGAGCGGGTCAACGGGTGATGACTTATGGTCTTCAGAAGTTGGGCCACCTGAAATGGCAAAAAATAATTTTCTTCAAAATTTCTGTTCAGGTTTCAAAGGTTATCTTGAGCTGACTATGATGTAATAAAATGTAAAATAAAATAATTCTAAGTTTGGTCGGCCTTATTGGCTAAAAATTCTGGAACCTTCCCAGGTGGTGGAAAATTGCCTATATAAGGAAGGCTGTATTATTGTCTTAGGCAGTTAAGAATAGTTTTGGGTAGTAGATCTGGGTAATAGTTCGAGGCTTTGTCCTACAGAATATTGTAAGGGAATGCCCATGTGGCTTTGCATATTGTAATTCTGAAAGTTTGTAATTCCACATTTGTGGAGATAATAAGAAGCCAATTTTCTGTTCTTGCATATTGTTTTTGTTTCTCTATTTCTGTTATGTGTTTGTGGTATTAAGGGGAGCACCCTTCATCAAGTGGTATCAGAGTAGGAGTTCTTGAGTGTGTAAATAGATCGCCAACTGTGAGGTAGTTTGCACCAAGACCGTGGCTAGGGTTTCAGCACGCATCACGAAAATGCCTCCATGACGAGAACGTGGCGGAAGAGTTGGTGCTGTGACACCTGAGGTTAGAGAGCTGCAGAGACAAGTGCAAGCATTGCAAGAAGAAATTCATAGAGGAATGAATCTCAATGTCAGAGATGAAAGCGAGGATGAAGCCGAAGAAGAATATCAAGAAGGAGAAGCCAAAATTGTGAACCAGGAGGAAGAAAGACTTTTTCGGGCCATTTCCAAGATTGGGAAAAGACCTAAGATTGAGGTTCCTACATTTTCTGGAAATCTTAACCCAAAGGAATTGATTGACTGGATCAATGAATGTGAGGAATATTTTGAGTACGAAGATGTTGACGATCCTGATAGGGTCAAATTTGCGAAGGCCAGATTGAAAGGTCATGCGAAGATCTGGTGGCAAGAAATTCAGTAGAAGCGAAATAGAAGAGGGAAAGCTAAAATCACAAGATGGGATCAGATGGTGGATAAATTGAAGTGACAGTTCATTCCTGTTGATTATGAGCTTGACCTACTAAAGAAAATGTAGAGTTTGAAGCAAGCAGGAAGATCTGTTCAGGATTATACAGAGGAGTTCTATCGACTTCTCATCAGAATAGGCCATGCAAAAGCTGATAGGGAGAAAGTTGCCCGATACCTTAATGGGTTAAGGCCAAGCATTCAGGAGGAGCTGAATCTAGTTCGAATGAACAGTATTGAAGAGGCATACCAGTTTGCCCTAAAAGTAGAGGAAAAGCTAAACAAGAAGTTTGAGAGTAGAAAAAATGAAAGAGGTCGCGGTGGATGATCTGGTGGATGGTCATACGGTGGCCAAAATGAAGATCTAAAAAAGAAGGATGAGGCCAGTAGCAGTCAGAATCAGCGAGGAAATAATTCCAATCACTTCCAGGATCAGAATAATAGAGATCAGAGAGGAAGAGGAAGGGGACAAGGATCTGGAAGAGGTGGCTTCCGTGGAACATGTTTTCACTATGGAGAAGAAGGTCATAGGGCATTTGAATGTCCTCAGTGCCAAGGCAGAACAGACAGGAGAAATGAAGGCCAGGCCAGAGTTGCACATGTAGATGAAGATGCCAGATCATCAAATTCTGAAGATGCTGAAAGAGGAGAAACGTTGATTAACAGAAGAGTCTTGTTGAGTGGTGAGAATGAACCTGAGAAAAGGAGGAGCCTGTTTCACACCAGGTGCAAGTGTGAAGGTAAATGTTGTGATGTGATTATTGATAGTGGAAGCACTGACAATTTGGTGTCAGAAGAGATGGTGACAAAGTTGAAGCTCAAGAGACAGAAACACCCACATCCATATCAGATTGCCTGGGTACAGGATGACCACAAGGTCATGGTCAATGAACAATGCCTGGTGAAATTCAAGATTGGAGGATACCAAGATGAGGTATTGTGTGATATCATATCTATGGATGCATGTCATATGTTGTTGGGTAGACCATGGCAGTTTGACAGATGTGCTGTACATGATGGTTGTGCGAATACCTATTCCCTGACAAAGGATGGAGTGTGGCATAAGCTAAAACCATTGAAGGAGACTGAAGAAAAGGTATGTGGTAATGCAAGGATAACTTTTGTTGATGGAAGAAATTTCCTAGATGGTATGAGGCATGAGCATGTATGTTTTGCTTTAATTCCAAAAGCTGGTAAAGAGAAAGTAGAAGATGTTCCTGTAGAAGTTGCAGATTTGTTGAATGAGTTTCAGGAGATTGTATCTGATAACATGCCTGATGGATTACCACCAGTCAGGAAGATCAGTCATCAGATGGACTTGATCCCAGGAGTGAGTTTTCCAAACAAGGCAGCACACAGAATGACACCTGCAGAAAGTGAGGAGTTGAACAGACAAGTACATGAGTTGTTACAGAAAGGATTGATCCATGAGAGTCTGAGTCCCTGTGCTGTACCAATGGTATTAGCACCAAAGAAGAATGGAGAATGGAGGATGTGTATAGATTCTAGGGCAATAAACAAGATCACAATCAAGTACAGGTTTCCATTGCCACGAATGGATGATATTATGGACTGTTTGAGTGGAGCTGTGTATTTTTCAAAGATAGATCTGAAAAGTGGATATCATCAGATTCAGATCAGAGAAGGAGATGAATGGAAGAGTACCTTTAAGACAAAGGAAGGACTATATGAGTGGTTAGTCATGCCTTTTGGGCTAACCAATGCACCGAGCACTTTCATACGGCTCATGAACGAGGTTCTGAAAGAATTTCTGGGTAAGTTTGTCATTGTTTACCTAGATGATATTTTGATCTTTAGTAAGACATTGGATGAGTATATGATGCATATTCGTATGGTATTTGAGAAGTTGAGAGAAGAGAAATTTTTGATTAATTTGAAGAAGTGTAGTTTTGTGAAGAAAGAGTTGGTGTATTTGGGGTTTGTAGTTTCAGGAGAAGGTCTAAAAATGAACCCAAAGAAGGTATAGGCTATTTTTGAATGGCCTACTCCAAAGAATGCTACTGAGGTAAGATCTTTTCATGGTCTAGCTAGCTTTTACATAAAGTTTATCAGAAACTTTAGCAGTATTTGTGGACCCTTGACTGAAACAATGAGAGGGGATAGAAAAGAGTTTAAGTGGACTGATGGGGTAGAAAAGAGTTTTCAATTGTTGAAACAAAAAGTTACAGAACAACCTATTTTAGCACTTCCAGATTTTAATAAGGTGTTTCAAGTAGATTGTGATGCTAGTGGTACTGCAATAGGAGCTGTTATGAGCCAAGAAGGTAAACCTGTTGCTTATTTCAGTGAGAAGTTAAATGATGCCAAGAGGAAATATTCTGTTTATGATCAAGAATTTTATGCTATAGTTCAGGCATTAAAGAAGTGGAGACATTATCTACTTCCTAAGGAGTTTGTTTTGTATACTGATCATCAAGCTTTGCAATATTTGAATAGTCAAGGAAAATTGAATCAAAGGCATTTGAAATGGGTTGAGTTTTTGCAGAGTTATACATTTGTTTTGAAACACAGGAGTGGAAAGTCTAATAGGGTTGCAGATGCTCTTAGCAGAAGGCAACTATTGCTGATAGAAATACAGATTGAAGTGGTTGGGTTCATGGAACTCAAGAATTTGTATCCAGAGGATCCCGATTTTGGTGAAGCTTGGAAAGCTTGTACAGAACCTGTTACTCTAGACAGGACAAAATGGTTGGATTTCATCATCCAGGATGATATGCTATTCAGAGGGAGTCAGTTGTGCATTCCACGAAGTTCTATGAGGGAGAATCTCATCAAGGAGAAGCATAGTGGAGGATTGGCTGGACATTTTGGTCATGATAAAACCCTTGCTTTGGTTGGTGAGAATTATTATTGGCCACAATTGTAGCAAGATGTGAAGAAGTTTGTACAGAGTTGTAGAGTATGTCAGATGGTGAAAGGAGTGAAGTAGAATACAGGGTTGTATCAGCCATTACCTATACTAGAGAAGCCTTGGGAGGATATTAGTATGGACTTTGTTCTCGGTTTACCGAGGACACGGTGGGGACATGATTCAATTTTTGTAGTAGTTGACCGATTTTCAAAGATGGCACATTTCATTCCCTGCAAGAAGACTAATGATGCTGTTCATATAGCAGAATTGTTTTTCAGAGAAGTAGTGAGACTTCATGGTTTGCCAAAGACCATAGTTTCAGATCGAGACACTAAGTTTGTTGGGTATTTCTGGCGTACATTGTGGAAAAAGTTGAAGAAAGATTTGAAGTTCAGTTCATCACATCATCCACAGACTGATGGATAGACAGAGGTGGTGAATAGGAGTTTGGGAAATTTGTTGAGATGTTTGGTTGGAGATAAGCCAACATGATGGGATTTGATTTTACCACAGGCAGAATTTGCATACAATAATTCTATCAATAGGAGCACTGGTAAATCACCATTCTAGATTGTATATGGAAGTAGTCCAAGAAATGCATCTGAATTGAGAAAGATAGATAAAGGAGAAATAAGTAGTGCTAAAGCTGAGGATTTTGTAGAACACTTGAAGAACATCCATGAGGAGGTGAGGAAGCATATTACCAAGATGAATGCATAGTATAAGGCTAAGGCAGATGAGAAAATGAGGTATAAGGAATTTCAGGTTGGTGATGAAGTCATGGTTCATTTGCAGAAGGAGTGGTTTCTAGTTGGTACATATAACAAGCTGAAAATGATGAAGTTTGGGCCATGTAAGATACTGAAGAAGCATGATTCAGGAAATGCATATGAGGTAGAATTGCCTAGTGAGCTGAATATTTCACCAGTGTTTAACATTTCAGATTTGACAGAGTATCACGAAGGAGGTGTTGAAGATGAGGTTGCAGCAGCACAGTGGAGTATTCCAGCAACTAGTTCAGACACTAAGGAGATCGAAGATATACTGGACAGTCATGCTGGCAGAAGCACAAGGAACAAGAAATATGAAGAATATCTGGTCAAGTGGAAAGGATGGCCTGTTGAAGATTCATCATGGTTGACAAAGGAGGAGGTTAGCCATCTTGGTTTTCCTCTGCACACCTGAGTCGTGATAGGGTCACTTCTCAAATTACCTTGGGTGTCTGATGCAGGAGCATCTTGGGTTTAAGAGCAATCTTGCATCACCCAAAAATATTTCTATTTTTGAATTCAATAAGGGCTATCCTGTGCAGAGCTACTATTTATGGAAAGTTACTATTTTTTGGTAATTTTTGTCTGTGCTCAGAATGATCTAATTTCTTTCTTGGAGGTTCATTTTGGTCATATAAGTCTGCCAGTAAAGTTTCATTTCTAGATCAAGTGTATGTTGGAAGATATTGAAGATTTTTGGTATTGGCAGCAGGGTACAAAAACTTTGAACTTAGTTTTGAAGGCTTTAGAGGCCTCGGATGAGGTCAAAAATTTGGGTGATGGGCGCTTGCGCGGGTCAAGCCTGTAGAGCACTTCGTGGAATTTCTGAAATGGGGTTATAATAGCCGAGCGGGTCAACGGGTGATGACTTATGGTCTTCGGAAGTTGGGCCACCTGAAATGGTGAAAAATAATTTTCTTCAAAATTTCTGTTTGGGTTTCAAAGGTTATCTTGAGCTGACTCTGATGTAATAAAATGTAAAATAAAATAATTCTAAGTTTGGTCGGCCTTATTGGCTAAAAATTCTGGAACCTTCCCAGGCGGTGGAAAATTGCCTATATAAGGAAGGTTTTATTATTGTCTTAGGCAGTTCAGAATAGTTCTGGGTAGTAGATCTGGGTAATAGTTCGAGGATTTTTCCTACAGAATATTGTAAGGGAATTCCCATGTGGCTTTGCATATTGTAATTCTGAAAGTTTGTAATTCCACATTTGTGGAGATAATAAGAAGCCAATTTTTTGTTCTTGCATATTGTTGTTGTTTCTCTATTTCTGTTATGTGTTTGTGGTATTAAGGGGAGCACCCTTCATCACTACTACTCTAAAATATTTTCAAACCTTCTTCGTCAATCAAATCAATGAATCTTTTCAATTCCTCTTAATCAATCAAATCTCTAAAGGTTTTTCATTTTATATTGTATTCTTCTCCCCAACAAATGTTTTCTAACAGATGTTTTTCATGTATCCTTCTCCCCCATTGACATTAATGACAGAAGTATCAATATGTCAATCTTAAAACCTCAATGTCAAAATACACTTTTCAGAAAATACATTCACTAGATTCATTTGTGACTCATCTCAAAACATGCATACTCCCCCCTAGAGGAAGTACTAGCATATAGTCCAGAAAAGATAGAGCTCATATACCACTAGACTGATGCAACAATCAACATCACTTCTCAAAACTAGGTTGGGGCATAACCCAAGCATACCTCTTAGATACTCAAATGTATCTTTAGTTAAGGGCTTTGTAAATATATCTGCAATCTACTCTTTGGTACTTATATACTCAAGTCTGACTTCTTTCTCTGCAACTTTCTCTCTTACAACATGATACTTGATTTCTATATATTTTGTCTTATAATGCAACACATGATTCTTAGAAATACTTACTGTACTAGTGTTATCACAATGTATAACAAGAGACTCATAAAATTTGATTCCAATATCCTTCAATATTTGTTTCATCCAAATTATTTGGTTACAATTGTTTTCTACTGCTACATATTCTGCTTCTATTGTACTTTGTGAAATATAATTTTATTTCTTGCTTAGCCAAGAAACCAATCTTCCTCCAAGAAAAAATGCCCCACCACTTGTACTCTTTTTTTATCAACACTACCTCCCCAATCTACATCTATATATGCACATAGGGTAAAGTAATTTGATTTATCATACCATGACCCATAGTCAATTGTGTCTTTCAAATATCTCAATATTATTTTTACTGCCACATTATGTGACTCTTTAGGATCAACTTGAAATCTGGCAACAATTCCAACTACATGTGATATGTTTGGTCTAGTATGAGTTAAATATTGCAATCCTCCAATCATAGATCTATACTTCTTTTGTTCAACTACATGGGTTTCATCTGTGCTAGATAACTTATGACCAGTTATCATAGGTGTGCCAACTGGCTTACAATTTTTAATACCAAATCTCTACAACAAGTCTTTTTGATATTTTTCTTGACATAAGAAAATACCATCACTGTTCTGGGTTATCTGTAATCCTAAAAAATATTTCATCTCGCCAATCAAGCTCATTTCAAATTTTGTGTTTATTTCATTAGCAAATTTATCACTAGATTCATCTTCACCTCCAAAGCTAATATAATAGAAAAAGATAACTACAATCAATAAACCATTCTCAATCTCTTTCAGATATAAATTACTATCTATTGTGCCTTTAGAAAATCCCAATTTTATCAAATATTTATCAAGTATTGCATACCATGTTCTAAGTGCTTGTTTTAGTCCATATAAAACTTTGTTCAGTTTACATACAATATCTCCTTCATGATTCAAGGGAAAACCTTCAGGCTGCTCAATGTAGACTTCTTCCAATTCTCCATTTATAAATGTTGACTTCACATCCATCTGATACACTTTGAATTTTTTAAAATTTGTATAAGCCAAAAACATTTTCACTACTTAAATTCTTGCAACAGATGCATAAGTCTCTTCATAATAAATTCCTTCTTGCTATAAGTATCCTTTACATACCAATCTTGCTTTGTTCCTTAAAACTTCACCTTGTTCATTCATCTTGTTCCTGAATACCCATTTAGTTCCTATAACATTTTTATCTTTAGATCTAGGGACCAAGTCCCAAGTCTTGTTCTTTTCAATTTGATCTAGTTCTTGCTTCATTTCTTTACTCCAATTTTCATCTTTAAAAGCTTCATCGATAGTTTTAGGATCAATTTAAGAAATAAAACATAGTTCTTCTTGTACTTTATTCTTTTTCAAAACTCATTTTTCTATGCTCCCAATAATCTGATCAACAGGGTGATTTCTTGCTAGATTCTTATTAGGTGTCACTGTCTCAACTCTTGCTTCAACTCTATGTTCTTCTATAGGTTCTTCTCTTATCTTCTCTATGTGACTTTCATTCTGCAAATCACTATCATTTTCATAAAATAGCTCAGCATATTCTTGATCAATTCTAGGAAAAACTTCTTCATATATTTCATAATCAAGCATTATTTCCTGGATTTTGAACGTTTCATCAATTTTAACATTTCTAGTCTCAACAATAGTCTTAGTTCTTTTATTGAAACATATATAAGCTTTTCTTGTCAATGAATAACCAAGAAATATACCTTCATCACTTTTGGGATCAACCTTTCCAATGTCATCATCTCTCTTAATATAACACTTCCAAAAATCATGAAATACTTAACTGATGGCACATGTCCAAACCATAATTCATAAGGTGTCTTGTTTGTGTCTGCTCTAATTTGTACTCTATTCATTGTATATATTGTTGTATTCATTGCTTCTCCCAAGAATGTCTTCACCAAATTATTCTCAAATAACATAGCTCTTTCTGCTTCAATTACTGATTTGTTCCTTCTTTCTACAATACCATTTTGTTCACATGTTCTAGGGGCTAAAAGTTGTCTCTTAATACCATTCACTTCACAAAAAGAATTAAATTCCTTTGAAGTAAATTTTGCACCTCTATCTGACATTAAACATTTAATCTTTATTCCAGATTCATTCTCAACTTTGTTCTTAATCAATTTAAACTTATTAAATGCTTCAGATTTTTCTTTAAGAAATGCAATCCAAATCATTCTAGTAAAGTCATCAACAAAAATCATAAAATACCTTTCACCATAGAATCCTCTAGTCCTTGTGGGACCGCTCAAATTTGTATGAACAATTTCCAAATTCTCTATTGACTTGAACTTCTTGCTAGGAAATGAACTTCTCTTCTGCTTAGCCATAACACATTCTTTGCAAATTATGTTAGTAGGTTTCATAATTTTAGACAAATATCTTACTACAAGTGTAGTACTTACTTTCAAAATGTTATCAAAGTTGATGTGACAAAACCTTCAATGCCATAACCAACTATCATCAATTCTAGTAATCAAATATGTCATCTTAGTAGGATTCAACTGAAATACATTACCTTTGGTTCTTGATCCAGCTCCAATCAAATTACCATCCTTATCCTTGATCACACAAGTTTTCTTAGTAAACCAAACTTGATATCCCTTATCAACTAACTGTCCAACACTCAAAATATTATGTTTCAATCCATCCACAAAATAAACATCATTAGTGTTAGTCTTTTTATCAAGAGTAATAGATCCAATTCCTTTCATCAAGTAAGGTGCATTGTTTCCAACTCTAACAATTCCTCCATCATAATTGTTAAACTTTATAAATTTCTTCATATCTCTAGTAATATGATGTGAACAACCACTATTTATAATCCAATCAAATCTCTTTTCTACTTGGGAAACTAAATCTTTTTCTTCTCTAACTTTAGTTTCAGAGTTTTCTTCTTTTATTGCTACAAATTCTATATCATCAGTCTCATTATCACTTTCACTTAATAATTTCTCAACACTACCCTCAAGTTCTTCATCATTAGCATAGTAACCTTCTTTAGATCTTCTAGGTTTAAATTTCTTCTTATAGTTTTTTACTCTCTTAGGGCATTTAGATGTGAAATGACCATATTCTTGACAAGTCCAACATTTAATGATTTTCTTACCTTTTGGTTCTCTTTTCACAAGAAAGGAAATTCCTTCCTCAATATTTCTATCTTCTTTGGTCTTGGATCTACTGCAACTAGCATAATCTCCACTTACACTAATACTTTTTGACAAAGTAGGGCGAACACTAAGTGCGCTGAATGTTGTCTCAATTCTAGGTAGATTTCCTAACTATCTCAAGCCTATCTCTACTGCTTCTAGTCTTGCAAGAAGAGTTTCTTTGGTAAAGTTCTCAATACAAGGTGTAACTTGTTCAATCATCTCTGTTGTATGCTTAAATGCAAGAGTTATTTTCTTTGGAATCTTCCATATAACTTCTAACAGATTCATCTTCCATCATTCTTATATTTTCAAATGAATATATCCAATTCTATAATCTGACTCTCTTTGTATGCACATCACCTTCAAAAGTAGATTGTAAAGCTAACCAAATTTCATGAGATGTCCTTAGAGTTTTTACCTGACTATATTCATTCTCCATAAGGGCTGACAAAAGTGCTTATCTAGCAATTATGTTACACATGAATATATATCTCTCAACTTCAGTACATTCTTCAATTTTGTCTTCTTCAATAATAGTCTTCTCATTCTTTATGATTAACCAATATCCCAGTCCTAGACATAGAAAATGTTTCTTCAACTTCTATTTCCAGCTATCATATTTTACTCCATCAAACTTAAGGCTTTCTTTCCTGAAATGAGTCACCATAGATTTCCTTAAGTTGTTAAACTTTTCCTTCAAGGACATGTTTCTCTAATACCAATTATTAGAAAGTAAAGTCCACCAAGATATCTAAGAGGGGGGGGGCTGAATCAGTTATCAGATAACTACAAATTTTATCACCATTAATAGATTTCAACCATGTAATCAATATAAGAAACAAACATAGAAAGATAAACATAAATAAAAACACAATAACACAAGATATGTTGACTAGGGAGCCTCTTGATCAGAGAGTAAACCCTGGTGGGAATGATTCCCAAGAAAGATGTACTAATATGAAAATTCCTTGTGAGAGGATGGACTCTATTAGGATCCTTGTGAAATACATTCAGTACATATGAGTCCCTATTAGGAGACTTTGAATCCTTGTTAAAATATTCTAACCTGGTTAAGAGTTATGGAAGATAGAAGGACCCACTGTCCAAACAAATTCAAGGGCAAGATCATTGAAAAAACTATCCAACTGATCTTTGTATTATCCAAACATAATAATACCAACAATTATTGATCTCAGTAACTTCTCTTTGCTCCTATGTCTGTGCCAAACCGCACCAACTGCTTCACCAGATCTCTACAATTCGCATATCCTCTTACAACATATATTTCTCAATTCCACAATTCATATTCATACTTCTTATTACAATAAAGAAAAAAATCCTTCCTTTATATCACACTCAAATAATTAAAAATGAGTCGGCCAACAAGGCTTAACTAAAATTACAAAATATAAACCTTCATATGTTACATAATATTCCACAATTACATAAAAATTGTCAGCTTCCAAACAAAATAAATCTTCACACATGCGACCTCTGACCATGCTGTCTCATCCATGTTACCACCAAAATGTCTTCATCAACTATATAACTTTGCATTCCTAGATTCTATCCTGATTGAGAGATATCATCTAGTTACCACAAACTGCTACTCAGGAATACTGTCTGAGTACTGCTTCCACTGAATTACACATAACTATCATGAATAATTGAATTTCTATATTTGCTCTTGACCACAATCTCAAGAAACAATATAGAGTAAGTCCTCAACTCCGCATATCTTGATCTACAATAATCCACATGCGCTAATCCAAACATTGTCTTCTTCTCTTCTAATATCCATTAGATCATTGTGTTGACATCAATGATAATCACAATCATGAATGCAACATACAACTTCTATAGCATGACTCTGAATACTCCCACATAGGACATATTCAACATTCATTCCTAACACATTTAGGATCCATAAGTACCTAATAAGACACATTAGGACCTATTAAGACTTATATAGGAAAATTATGACCTACTAGGACCCCTTAAGACACATAGAAATCCTAAGTGGTACTAATGTATCATAAGGGCTCCTAATGTTTCCTATGACCATTTAGGACCCATTAGTACCTATGAAGAGATGTTAGGTCCTATTAAGACACATTAGGACCTGTTAAGGAACATTAGGACCTACTAAGATCCCCTAGGTCCTTTTAAGACACATTAGGATCTATTAAGGTACATTAGAACCTACTAGGACCCCTTAAGACACATAGGGGTCCTAAGTGCTACTAATATATCATAAGGGGTCCCAATGTGTTGTATAAACATCTAGGACCCATTAGTATGTAATAAAACATGTTAGTACCTATTAAAACCCATTAGGACCTTTTAAGGCACACTAGGAACCATTAGGTACCCTTAAGACACATAGGAGTCCTAAGTGGCACTAATGTATCATAAGGAGTCATAATGTGTCCTATGACCATTTCGGGCCTATTAGTACCTAATAAGACACTTTAGGACCTATTAAGACACATTAGGACCTATTAAGGCACATTAGGACCTACTAGGACCCCTTAGGTCCCCTTAAGACACATAGGGGCCCTAAGTGATACTAATGTATCATAAGGGGTCCTAATGTGTCATAGGACCATTTATGACCCATTAGTACCTAATAAGACAATTTAGGACCTATTAAGACACATTATGACCTATTATGGCACATTAGGGTCTTATAGGTCCCCTTAAGACACATAGGGGTCCTAATGTATCCTATGATAATTTAGGACCCATTAGTACCTAATAAGATATATTAGTACCTATTATAACACATTAGGAACCTAGGACCTATTGAGGAACATTAGGACCTACTAGGATCCCTTAGATCCCCTTAAAACACATAGGGGACCTAAGTGGTACTAATGTATCACTTGGGGTCCTAATGTGTCCTACAACCATTTGGGACCCACTAATACCTAATAATACATGTTAGGACCTATAAAGACACATTTATGACCTAGTAGTACCTTCAAAACAATTGAATCAATATTACTTGTATATATACAAGTATATAATTTAAAAAACATTGTACCATCTAAATATTTAAATGAATCTTACGTATATATAGTTATGCTTAAAAACATTGAACCATTGAACAAAAAACATGCATATATAACATTCAACCATTGAACCAATCATGCATGTATATATAGTTATATATAAAAAAACCAATAAACCAATCATGCATATATATATATATATATATATATATATATATATATATATATATATATATATATATATATATATATATATATATATATATATATATATATATATATATATATATATATATAAAGTTGTAGAAGAAAACTATTGAACCATAAAAATATAAAAGAACAAATATGATCAAAAAATGCATAGCCATTCCTAGCTCAAATTATATATGGGTTCAAACTCAAGTTAAAATATGAAAGTATGAGCTAAAAATACAAATTTATCCTAAAGCTCATCATATATATATAGTTTAGATCCTCTCTATCTTTTATTACCTCAAAAAGTTTTTCATGTTCTTCAATAGAAAACATCCAATTTTGGTTGTAATTTTTTTGGCAATGTCTCAAATTGCAACTTTGTCGCTATAACCAAGTGACTGTACTGTATAACTGTTTGGCCAGACATGTATTCAATAAATCAAACTCCATTTTTTTTCGATCTTTGTTTGCTGATAATAGATGAGATTGTTAGATAAATAATTGTGATAAAGGTGAGATGTACTTCATGATATTTTAAAATAATTTGAGTTCAAAATTGTTTACCTTGCACTTCCCAAAAATAGTATTTTTTGTATTTTGTGTCATAAAAAAAAAAATGAGATCGACACCATTTAGCTATTTTATTTGAATTATCGATCGTGTTACCTACATAAAAAAAACTTTTTAGTTTAAATAAAATGACAATTGAAGAATGTACTTGCACATTAAACACTGAACACCATTTGTACCTTCAAGTTCATGTTTTCAGAGTGCACACTTCACACATGCTCCTACTCCATCGTGGTCATCTTTTCGATGTCCACTTTCAAAGAAGTTCTAAATAAACTTGACATTGTGTTTTGCATGTTGCATGGCTAACCAATTAAAGGATTTTACAAACTTAAATTGTCGTGTACGATAAAGTTGTAGACAGACATGTATACATAATCATTTTAAATAAAATTTATAAAATTCAAAATTATGCATATACTAGAATTGAATATGATAATTTACTTACCTACAAAACCATTTGACCAAATCTAGTTTTGTGAAGTATTTATCCTGCGATTCAAACGACCTTCAAAAAACATTCCAAAACAATGAGCCACATAGCTCCTATCATGTACCCTATCATCACTTATATAGAAATGAACCTCCTTGATGATAAAGTTTTCATTTCGATCAATACTTTCTACCTCATCTAAATCAAATTGTGCATGTTTATAGGTCACTTGCACAAATATTACAACTTGTTTAGAATGATAATATTAAGCTTAGAGCTCTAATTGAGGCAAAAATTTATAGTTCTCAGAAAAATCTACAATTCAAAGAATACAACGAGGTGGAAAATAATTTTTGGAACCACGAAATTGTTTAGCTTGCCATCGTGCACCATGACACTATTGGATATGTGGATAAATCATAGTTCAAAATTTTTTTATCAACTCAAGGTAGGGAAATTCACTCTCCTTTAATGCAAGTCTTTTGGATTCCTATCCTATCTTGGTTTGGTATGTCTCATATTCAAATCTCTTCCATGGCACCAGCATTAACATCAATATTCTCAATTTTCAATGGAAATTTTTACAAATGTTCACAATTAATGCATTCACTTTTTATACACAAGACATTAAACTCATATAAATCATCTAGTATATCAATAGAATGGAGTTCACAAATTGTGTCGTACTTCCAAGGAGGATTTTATCTTGCTTAAGTACTACCATAACTTTTTTATATGATTGCAAGTATAGATAAAACTCAATATGATTTTGACAACAAAAAGTTTCATGAACCTTATTTTTGTGTACAAATAAAGGGCACAACATCTCAAATATTCTTTGACCTATTTTCACATCTAGAAATTCTTGCTTGAATGCTTCAAATAGTTTATTTTATGTTCCATCTATAAAATGTTTTGGATGTTCAACTCTTATACCAGTTTCTTCATCTTTCAAATTTAGAGTTTTCCTTCTATGGGAAGTAACATGAGAGTTCTTGATCCAATATTTAGCAACACATGTTCTTACAACTTTAGGAATTTTATATTTTCAAGGAAGTCTATAAATATATATCTAGTTTTTTTCAATGTTCAAATTTTAACATGTTTCTCTTCATAATGTATCTTTGACCAGTTCTTCTAGATACATTTAGTAATTCAGAAATTTCTCTAACTTGTCTTCTATGTGTCAACTTCTTACTGGAGATGATAGTCATCAACAGTCTACGAGTAGCAATTGAATCAGGTTCTTGATCTATTTTATTAACAAGATTCAATACATCTTGTAAATTTTCAATTATTGTTTCTTTTACTTGACCTCTTGTGCTTTTCTTATTATCAACGCCTAGCAGCTCAAAAACCGGAGTCATTTCTCTTTTCCTGAATAACTTGGAAAACAATTATGCTCTTCTCACCACATATTTATTCTTAAAATATTCATTCCACATGTTTTTGTGATGAAATTTAATAGTTCTTTTAGGTACCATGTGTTCAGACGTAATTTGACTGAAAAAATGAATCGTCATTCATCTCCATCAAATTTTTCATTGTAGAAACAATATTTGTACCTTGACTACTATCAATTTCCTCCCCTATTTGAGTTGCATCTTCTTCAGAATCAATAGGTTCTTCTTCAACATCAACCTATTTCTCTTCATTATGTTCCGTATGACCTTTAATTTTGTCATCCCTTTTGCGATCATATTTCCTTAATCTATTCCTTTTATTTCCCATTGCACCAAGTATAGAAAAAATAATTCACTTTAATATTCCTTGATAAAAAGAATTCCTTCTCCTTCAAAAAAATATCCCTTTGTATTCCTTTGCAAAAACATCTCTTTTAAACTCAAAACACTTCACTTATTAAAATAAAAGTGATTTTCAATTTTCTAAAATGCTAAAAACCCACCTTTATTACATATGTTGTCAAAGGGGTAGGTGGCTCATGCGACTTCTCATGTGGGTATTGACTCCTAGTGGAGTTTCATCAAGTGGGATTCGATTGAATCTCATTTGGTCGAGTCCTACTCGACTGAACTCTATGATGTGGCATGCCATGTGGTAGCTAGACCACAAGTAAACTGCAGAATTGTAGAAGTTTCAACTTCTGTAGCTTATTTCACTATATAAAAAAACTAAATAAAAAATTAGTAAATAAAATCATAAATAATTGTCCTCTTCAAGAATCAATAATTGCTTTTTTGTTTGGTGTACTTTTGATAGGGGAAAGGAGGTGGGAAATGAAAATTGTCAATTTCGGATAAGTTCAAATTTGATTGGTTATAAATTGAGAAAATATAGATAAAAAATAGTTCTTTCTTTTTCTTTTCACTAACTACACATGTCATCTAAAACATATTCTGAAATCGGTGGAAAAAACATTTTTTTTACTTATAGTTTTTTGGCAGGAAGTGGACCCCCTAATTTGTAGTATTTTTCAGAAAATAAAAAATAGACTTTAAAAATTAAAAAAGCATATCAATTCTTGACTAATTTTTAAAAAAATTATAGGCATAAATTTTATCCAGTTTTACACATTTCATTAGTTTACGTCATCTTCAAATTTTCAATAGAAATATCAGTTTTATGCCCTTGAAGTTGAACAGTTTTGGTGTTGTTAGCCTTTTCCTTTATAAAAGTGTGACAACTTATTATGGCTTTACCCAAAAATACTCCTAAACTAAATCCTAACTAGATTGCATAGATTCCCACCCATTTACACATTATATACATGCAAAACTAGACTAGAATCAACCCCTAAAATGTAGAAAATCAAATTGCAGTTGCAGTACTTCTTATTCTTCTTCTTTTGGTGTGGTTTGTTCTTCACCTTGTTATTCGCACCCAAAATGCATGCCCCTTGACTTACAAAAATGACCTTAAAGTCACACACAATCTGCCCCAAAATAGTTTCAACATGTAGATTCTTTATTTCCCGTGAGAGCCAAGAAATTTTAGACCTGACCCCAACTCCAAAAAGTGAAGTTGTAAAAAATGAGTAAGTCCTCATACTGACATGCATGAATTTTGACCTTTTGGACTCTGAAACTCCTAAAAATTAAACCCAAAAATTTGGGAAGTCCACAAACTATATTTCATATTTGACCCTAATTTTGTTCTTATTCCTCTAGTAGGATTCTAGGATGTGCTGCACAAAATTAATCAATGATTTTTTCTCTTTCTCATAATTGGACAATGGCACAAATCTCACCCTTTCCTCTTGTCAATTCTAGAAGTTCTTGATGCATGAGGCTAATTCGTACAGATCTTCTATATTTTCCATGATCTACCTTATGTGTTCCTTATAATAAAACATTTTTTGCAAGTCTTCCTTTGTACTTACGACCTCTATGGTGCCTTTAAATTTTTGAATGATATCCTCAGTGGAACATAGTTGGGTCTTGTCCACACCTTGATATATGTCTAAATCAAGTCCATCAAAGAACTTGTCACCTTCAGTCACCCAAAGTTCGGTATCCTCCCTCATCTTTTTGAATCTTTTTAAAATTGCAACAAATTCTTTTGTGGATATTTGGACTTTAATGAGCCAATCATCAAATTTATCTAGCTCATCAGCTTGATATAACATAAGAAAAATATGGAATCCTTCTTTCTAAATTATTTTGAGGTTAGTCCTTAATTCCTCCCAATTTACAATTTTATCATACAATATGTGGAGAGCTTCCACCATTTTTTTTAGCTCCCCATTATTCTACACTATTGTCCTATAATTCCTTAGCACTATTTCCAAATTATCTATGCTGATTGATTCAAAATTGACCTTCTATTATGTACAAGCTTTGACGAAATAATGTGGAGTGTTAGTCAAAATGTCTTGAGATTCTTGTTTCTTGAGGGCAGTTTGTAATGAAGCCTTTGGGTTATTTGGGTCAATGAGACCCACTATTTTAGTTACAAAATCTTTGAAAACATGGTTCTATTCCCAGAGATCCTATATTTTGGACTCATCTTGGTCCATATACTTCAACATTTTATCTAGCCCTAATGCTTCCAATTATTTCCCTCCTTCTTGAGTGGGTTCTCCTAAGTCTACCTCCTACATTACATAATCTTATGGAATTACATTAGCAGTGCTTGGCTTTAGAGGAGGTATTGCCACATGTGCCTTCCAACTATGTAGGTTTGGTGGAGGTAGTTATGGACTCATAATGTCAAATTGGGTCAGTAGCCAGTTGTTGCACTTCCTCTCCCTCTTGCTTCATTATGGCTTCTTTCTCTAATGCTTCCTTGATCTCAAAATTAAGAGGGGTCTCATCAAAATCTTGAAGTTGGTATGTTTTCTTCTTAGGATTTTGTTGAGGTGGACCCTATTTTAGTGCCTTGTCCTTAATTAGGGAATGAGGAAAAATTTCTTCCCATAACCCAATTTCTTTCCTTCTCTTTAGTAGCACTTGTTCTATGGAAATATAGGGTGCAACTAAAGGTGGAGGAGTCAAAATTGCTACCTCTTTAGTATCTTGTGTTGAGTTATTACCCTTGGGTTCCCATATCATATCTTGTGGATCTATCTCTCCTTCTCCTTGGTCTATGCCTAGTACTTCCATCTCAACCTATTTTTCTATTACATTCCCTTCCTCATAATATGGGTTTATGAACACCTGTAGTTCAACTTGATCCATTGTCCTTTTACCTTGGTCTTGTGTTTGGGAAGGTGTTTTTAGAGAGGTGAAGGTTGGATAGGTGAATTGGCTTGGAGGATCATGGAAGTTGGTGATATCTTTAAAGTATGATATGTCAAATTCATCTAAACCTAGGCTCTCCCCAATTTCCTTCACTCCCTCAATGATGGCATCAAGGTTGATTAGGTCTCCTAGCACATGTGGCTAAGACATTTGTTGACCACTTTCCCTCTTGGTATTGTAGCCTACCTAGTTATTCTTACTAGGGGTGCCTCTTCCTCTTCTAGAAATGTATCTAACCAAGGGGAAATTGAGGCTCTTTTCCTTTTGAATACCCTCTCCTTTACTAGAGGTTTTGCATCTTTTGACATCTGAATTGTGAAGGAGGGAACTTTCCTCTAACCTAATGTAGATGGTGCCTTAGGAGCTTGTGATGGAGTAGAATCTAGTGGGGATGCTTATTGAGGATGAGTGACATCATCATATTTACCTTTTTTCTTCTTTATTATCCTCTTTGTGAGACCATAAGTAGTAGGCCTTGCATGCCTATAGACTATATTTTATCATTTGGGAGCATCCTCCTTGAGGGTAGGAATATTTAATTTCTTTCCTTTCCCCTTCTCCACCTTTGAATGTAGGTCCAATTATGGCTTAATTGGCATAGGGTATAGCCTGGAGGGCTTATCTATCCACTTTAGTGTTAAATCCATGATATATATGGCTCATTGTTTCAAATCAATGTTCTCATCTAAAACCACTTTAACATTTAGATTAACGATATTGTAGACCTTGTCCTTATTGTAGATTGGATCGAGAATATCATCTTGTTACAAGTAGTGGTTGTCATTGCACTAAAATATCAACCTATTAATACTCGATACAACTACTAGACTTATAGAAGACATAGGAGGTGGTTAAGCCATGCCACAAATCCTGAGGGGAGCTCTGACCATTTTTCCAATAGTCTCCCCCTCAGCGTTACTTGAGGGGATTTAGAGTCTCCTAACAAGGACTCATATGAACTGAATGTATTTCATAAGACTCCTAATAGAGTCCATCCTCTCACAGGGAACTTTCATATTATTTCATCTTTTGTGGGCATCATTCCCACCGAGGTTTACTCTTTGATCAAGAGGTTCCCTAGTCAACACATCTTGTGTCATTGTGTTATTGTGCATGCATATCTTTATATGGTTTTTGATTACATTTCTTACATGGTTAAAATCTATCAAGGTTGATAACTGATAATTGATTCACACACCCTCCCCCCCCCCTCAGTTATCTTGGTGGACTTTACTTTCTAAAAATTGGTATCAGAGCTGTATCTTTCTTTTGGACTGGATGTTGGTACTTCCTCTATGGGGGAGTATGTGTACCTGACCTAAGTCATGAGGACTCTAGTGAATTGTATTTGAAAGTGGGCTGTAGAATTATGCAATACTTGTAGAAAGAGGATATGTGAAGTATAGAGATCTTGTATTGAGATCTGAAGAAGCAGTTGGTGTGGTTTGGCATAGTCAGAGGAGTATTGAATTGTTGAGATCAATAATCTTTTGGTATTATTTTTTTGAGTAATAAAAAGATCAGTTGGACAATTAGTTCAGTGATCTTACCCTAAAGTTGTTTGGGTAGTGGGTCCTTTTGCCTTCTATAACTCCTAACAGATTTAGAATCTTTTAGCAAGGATTCAAAGTCTCCTAACAGGGACTCATATGTACTGAATGTATTTCACTTGTTACAAGTAGTAGTAGTCATTGCAGAAAAAGATCAACCTATGACCAAGCTTTGATACCACTTGTTATAAGTAGTGGTTTTTGTTGCACCAAAAGATCAACATGTTAATGCCAGATACAACTAATAGACTTATAGAAGACACATGAGGTGGTTAAACCATGTCACAAATCCTGAGGGAAGTGCTAACCATTTTGCCAACACATTTTTATCCTTTTCCTAGACTTGAGGAGGAATATGGACCTTGAGGGAAGCTTAGGCCAAATCTAGGTCCATTCGATAGTGATCCTAGATCCTAACTTCATAATCCTCAACATAATTCATCTAGTGATCCTCTAAGTGGGATTAATTTTTATGCAAATTCCTAGCTATGTGGCTATAGGTTCCGATCAGATCAAACTCAGGCATTTTCAAATTGTGCATTCATCCCAATCCAACCCTATTGATTTACAAAATTTGATATCCTACACTAAATGTTCTCCAATGGAGAGATGAAAGTCCCAATAGTTCTTCTTCTTTGTCTTTATATGTTCATAGGCATCGAACAACTTCCTACTATCTCCATTAGGGTGATTCTATCACAAGGGTACCTTAGAAACTCCTTTGGGGAAAGGGTGCCTCCTACCACTCATATGTATGTGAAAGTTAAAAATTTAATATAGTATGCCTCAAGGGACCCAACCTTAGCTACAACCTACTCTCATAATCTCTTTGTAAAATCACCCTCAATGGACCTGATAATTGCAAAGATGAAAGTATCATTTACAATCCTGTATTCAGGGCTATCATATTTTAGTTGTTCCTTTCTTAATAGACAAGGATATACATATACAACCATGTATTCTAATCCTGGAAGGACCCCCATTTTGTTAGCTTAGGATAATATACCCTTGCAGTTAGTAAATACATAATGTATGAGGACATGTAAAATTTTTGGGTCATTCCTAACCTATCTTAATTGATCATGCAGGTTGTCACTGATGGTGGTAGCCCAATATATTAAGACCTTCATGCTTCTTATCTTTTCAATCATGTGAACCATCCATGGCAATAGTTTTTTTGCAGTCCGTAATACATATACACTTCTTAGAAGTGTTACAATAGTACCCATGTCTTTGATAAGGTATCCTCTTCTCATATCAATTATATCCAACTTGTCTTTACTGGGAGACTTGATTAAGTATTTTCCCTTAATGAGGCCATAAACCTTGGGGTTATTTTGGAACCACCTCATTCCTCTATTAATAGTAATTGGGTAATAATGATTAACCTTTTGAAGATGGAAAACATCCTCAATGATACTGGCCTCAAATCCAAAATGATGTCTTTGACTTCATTTTTCACCACCTTTTCATCTTCTACATAATGTTTTACTAGTGTGAGAATGAACTCTAGCAAAAGATTAAATATCGGATGAGTGGAAAATTTTACCAACCCAACTAAGCATAGAGAAGTGCAGTCTGGAGACCTTTTTCTTAGTTGGGCACATTGTGTTAAGAAAGTATTTTAGTCCATACGACCAATATCAGTATTTGTGATCTCATTGTAAAGGTTTCTTATTTTGGATGGGGGATTGTATCTTGTATATTTTTACTTGAATAGTTTTGGGGTAGAAATATTTGTAACTTGTCAGAAATTACAATTGTTAGCAATGTATTATAGGAAGCACAAAATTACTCTAACCTGAAACCCTAATTTAGCAAGAAAACTGACAAAAAACCAAAGGGAACAACTATAAAGACTTGAAAATCCAAATTGGTTAAATCCCTAGAATTTTTGATCTTTTAGACCCTCACAATATGAAAAGGTCATTGTACTACAAAATGCCAAAAATATCATTAGCACAAAAGGTGGCTATCAATTGCACACAATTTTAGAGTGAGAAGAAATTTTAGAATACAAAAGTTCAAAGATGCAAAATAAACTACCAGAGTGGTTTTGCAAGGAGTTGCACAGTTTTAAAATATGAAGAACTCTGAGAGTGTGAAATTTTGAAGATTCAAAAACTAGCAGTTACTTGTGATGGATTGGACTTGCGCAGTCTCAGAGTGTGAAGAAAGTTTCAAAGTACGAAAGAGAAAAAGGGAAAATGATTTTTTTCTTAGCTGTTGCTTCATCTTGAGGAACATTTTCCCATTGTTTTAGAGTGCAAAAAATCTAACAACACCAAAGGAGGCCCTGATATTTTACCTACTTGCAAATAAGGGTTTTTGATGCAGGAGCATCCTGGGTGTAAGAGCAATCTTGCATCACCCAAAAAAAAAAAAAAAAAAAAATTCTATTTTTATATTCAATAAGGGCTATTTTGTGCAGAGCTGCTATTTATGGAAAGTTACTATTTTTGGTAATTTTTGCATGTGCTCAGAATGATCTGATTTCTTTCTTGGAGGTTCATTTTGGTCATATAAGTCTGCCAGTAAAGTTTCATTGCCAGATCAAGTGTATATTGGAAGATATTGAAGATTTTCGGTATTGGCAGCAGGGTACAGAAACTTTGAACTTAGTTTTGAAGGCTTTAGAGGCCCCGAATGAGGTCAAAAATTTGGGTGATGGGCGCTTGTGCTGGTCAAGCCTATAGAGCACTTCATGGCATTTCTAAAATGGGGTTATAATAGCCGATCGGGTCAACTGGTGATGACTTATGGTCTTCGGAAGTTGGGCCACCTGAAATGGCGAAAAATAATTTTCTTCAAAAAAATTTTGTTCAGGTTTCAAAGGTTATCTTGAGCCGATTATGATGTAATAAAATGTAAAATAAAATAATTCTAAGTTTGGTCGGCCTTATTGGCTAAAATTCTGGAACCTTCCCAGGCGGTGGAAAATTGCCTATATAAGGAAGGCTGTATTATTGTCTTAGGTAGTTCAAAATAGTTCTGGGTAGTAGATCTGGGTAATAGTTCGAGGCTTTGTCCTACAGAATATTGTAAGGGAATGCCCATGTGGCTTTGCATATTGTAATTCTGAAAGTTTGTAATTCCACATTTGTGGAGATAATAAGAAGCCAATTTTCTGTTCTTGCATATTGTTGTTGTTTCTCTATATCTGTTATGTGTTTGTGGTATTAGGGGGAGCACCCTTCATCAATTTTCAATTGACCCTAAACCCAAAAAGAAAACCTAGTGACTAAAAAAACAAAAACAATGCAACATCAAAACATAAACCCTAATTTGTGAAAAAAAGAAGAAAAAAATGAAACCCTACCTAAAGAGATGAAGAAAACTAGGTAGAGAACTATGATGAATGAGCTTGAAAACAAGAAGACAAACACGAGAGCATAAAAATATTTGTGCAAAGATCTACAAGCATTGTCAAAGGCATGTGAAAGAAATTGAGCTCACATAAATAAACCAAAGTGCAGAATGACCCAAAAAATCAAACCAGCTCCCTTTTGTAGGCATGATGTGAATGATGTTAAAAGTTATTAATGTAGGATTTTGGACCTTTGTAGTCCAAAATGCTACTTCATCATAATTTGGACAACAATATGTCATAATTCTGATAAATTTCTAGGAGAATCCTCATTGTTGTTTTTTCATCGAAACTTCCAATGAAAGAGTACACATCGAGTTTCAGAAAAAACCACATTGGAAATATATTCATAACACTAGGCAGTTTTTTGTTAAAGGCTCATCAGAAGTCCAACTATCATCTTGTCAGTTATCTTCTGATTTCATAAAAATTCCAAGGGGAAGGACGAAGACTATGTTGCCATACCTATGAGGTTTGTGTCATTGTAGGTATGGCAACCTCTTTCATTATCTTTTGGTGTTTGTCAAAATTATGACATGAACAATGATAGTTATGCTTCCATACCTTGGTATAACCTTTCCCAATACATACATTTTCTATTGGTCTTAATCTTCCTGATCAATATACTCTTAGTAGCCTTGATCACTTCTATCGCCATATGTATCCCTAATGAGTTCATTGGGTATCGATAAAACTCAAAATCGCTCATTCTAATTTTCTTATCTATACCGATGACCACCATCAGCACAAACTTTACCAAAGAGATACCCTTTTGTTTGTCTTTCTCAAGCTAGGTCTTTCTGATATCCTCATCGTCTATCGACAAGACAAGATTTATCCTATATTGCTAGTGTATGTTTCACCGATGGTCCTTATTAGTATATGGTACACCGACCTGTCATACTTTTTACACCTTTTTTCTATGATCATTTTAACTTTTGTCAATGTACATCCTCAATGTCTTCTCCATCATTATGTGTTTTCACCCATCATGGGTACATTTTACATAGTTTGACCAAGGTTGACCTATCAAGGCCTTGTAGGTCAAAATAACATAATTGGCATCAAAGGCCTTACAAAGTGAGTTGAAATGATTGGAAATGACTAAAAAATGACTCCAAATGGTACTTAGGTACCTTATTACATCTTGACACAAAAAAAAACAAGAAATCATGACAAAATCCTTTATAAGGCATTAATGTAACCAAGGTGCTCCTGCAACAAAACACTTCCACCATCTCATGTAAGGGAGACTACTCATTGCTTTTAGGAAGCTTTCCATTCACTATCATAGTGGATCCATGAGCATAAAATAGTGATATATAATGAAAAAGAATATAAGTGTAACATACCAATCAAAAAAGATGAAAGAGTAAAAGAATCATGTCATTTGAATGAACATAGTTGAGACTAAAGAGGGCTAGCTATGATATTTTTCTTTGGTTCTCATGGGAAGTTAAAGATTACATGAAAATGTAGTCATAATAGAAATTTTTGAAGTATAGTGAGACACAGAGTAACCAAAATAGTTACTATTATGTATTTTACCTCTTCATGGGAAATTTTTTAAAAAGTGAATCATAGACTTTTCTAGGTGGGTTCCGTGTGTTTAAAAATGGTAAAAAAGGGCCACTTTTTATTTCTTTAATCAATGATAGTCAAGTAAATTAAGGATGCTCCAATATTAAAAGGTTAATTTTATTTCACTATATTGGTTCGTGAGATTCAAAGTTTTAAAGATAAAATTAAGTTTTTAACTTTGTGTGAAATTCAAAAAGTGCAAAAGTCAAGTTCATATCAACAATTGGGGAGAAGTATTTTATTGACAACCCAAGTTTCAACTTCCTCCTTGATTTGGATTAAGATTTTTATGCCCTGTCAATACCAGCAAGAAATGAAAGAAATAAATCACTACAAATAGAAAGTTTCCAAAAGAATAGAAGACTTTTAGATGAATGAGAAGCAACAAAGTCAAGAGCCAAAAAAATGTATTAAGGAAACAACACCCTTGATTGCCATGAATATAAATTCATAAAGAAATAACATCTTCTCAAAGAACAATGGTTTTCTAAACAAGAATTCCAAAACCTCATGTATAGAGAAACACAAATTTATCAAAGTAGCAATGTTATTAAGAGGACAGTGTGAACAAAAATTCATTTGAGTTAAAAATAAGTAATATCTTAAGGAACACTCAGGTTTCATGGAGATGAATGTGAATTAGATGAAGACAAGGGAAATCTATTAAAGGGAGCTTAATGAATGAACTAGATGTAGGGTAGGGTTTCTTGTTTGAACCAAAATCATATATTGTAAGAGATTTGATTTCATTTTCTTTTATAAAATACTCTAGAATAGATAATGAGATTAGCTATGATTCATGCATTTGTAAAAAATTAGCACTGGATTCTATATGGTAAACTCCTCATTGGATTATATTTCCTATCACAATATAGGGTGGGGTCATTAAGGAATGTGAGAGTACATGCACCACAAAAATATGTCATTTCATGTAATTAAATGATTGCAAGGTTTTAAAAAATTTAATTTGTTGAAAAGGATTTAGAAACTTTGAAACTAATGCACTTGGAAAGGATAAAGCCAAATTCTTTGTCAGTGTCCTCCCTACCTGTTCCAAAATGGGAGCTTTTATATAGGGTATGCACATGCATCAAATCATAAAGGTATAGGTATTTTTTTGGGGGTTATTATAGTTATAAATATATAGTAGACATGCATGTGCAAGATGTGGAATAATAGATAAAGAAACTGTTTTGTTTGAGATTAGGTACCGATGGAATGGCTACAATAGGACCATACAAATAGTTATCTTGAGTGAGTTTTCATAAGACCTAAAATGAGAGGCATCTATGATTATGAGATCACATTTTAAAAAGGATTGATAAAATAAAATTATGAGAAGATGCTAGAATAGATTAATTTTAGCTCACTATCAACATTCATAAATAATTTTAGGTGACTTATATAAGTGATCTACAAGGTGAAAAATGTGAACTATAAAATATGGATGTGTTTCACTTGTATTAATATTGGCTCAGAAGCCATGTATTCTCTTTGCATATCTCTATTTTTTATTTTTAGTATGATAGAATGAGTATACCATTTTATTAACATTTGGATTGCATGGGTGATTTATTATGCACTGTGAATTTTTAAAGAAACACACATTGACTATCACAAAGGAAAAATAATAGAGATAGGTTAGAGATGCATGAAATAATTATTAGAGATGTAGTGTTATCAAAGTGTGTAGAAAAAAACAAGGTTTTAGAGCATCAATGGATAAATATCTATGAAACCTAGCTAGGATAGAGCATTGATCAATAAATATCTAAGAAAATATTTTGAAGGATTTCCTATTGAACTCATCTAGCATGTGTGCCTCTGTGTTGATTATGCCTCCAACCAATTTTTTGAATATGTACCTCTACATTGACTATGCCTTGGACCAATTTTTTTAATGTTCCTGTGCATTATAATGAGCTTGCATATATTACTTTTTTTTTAAACACTTCTTATGTTATCAAAATTTTGATGAACACCTCTATCTTCAAAATTTTGACAAACACGAGCAATGTTTTAAAATAAAAATTACCTTTTAAAATTCAACAAAGAAAATGAAATCCCATAGCTTGTTAGAAATGTTCATCGAAAAATGAACCCAAATGAGTTAGTGGGATATCAAATTGTGAAAGGATGAAACTCTGCACTTCCTACATGATCTCAATTACAAAGCAACAAGATTTCACAATTGTGGAGGTAGACAGACCACCAATAGTGTGAAAGTGTGAAAAAATCTCAAACTCACTAGAATTCAAAAAGGAACAAAAAGGGGGACCAAACACAAAGATGCAAAAAGACAAATAGAACCTAAAATGACACTAGAAAAGATACTCAATTATTGGGACCCCTTTCAATGGTCATAATTTGACTCATCAAGCATTATCCAAGAGAAAACTAAAGACTCCATAAGCCTAAAAAAACTAAAAAATGGGGGGTCCCAATTAGGTTAAATGGCCAAAATGGGGTGTGTGTTGTGGAACCACAACATATCCAAAATTAGTCCTCCATTATTTACCACTCAATCTTAGATTTAAATTCATCCAAATTTGGCCTTACTAATCAAGGTTGAGCTTAAGAAATTGTTATATGTTGGTTTCATTTGACCTATAGACTATGCAGAGTGGATATCTAATTTAGTACGAATCACAAAACCCTTTGGACACATCATAATTTGTATAGATTTTAGAGACCTCAATAAGGCATGCCATAAATATGACTTTCCATTTTCCAAGATTGATATAATTATAGACTTAATAGGTGGTTATAAAATTATATCATTAATGGATGGATTCTCATACTATAATAAGATCTACATTGCTCCCAAAGACCAACATAAGACTATGTTCACTTGTGCATGGGAACAATATTGTTGGAATACCATGCCAGTTGGTCTTAAGAATACAAGCATCACCTTTTAAGGACAAATGACAATGATTTCATGTATGAGATCATGGAAGCCTATGTGGATGATATATTGTAGAAATCAATCACTAGATATCTTCACACCAATATTTTAGTAGTCATCTTTGACAGATTAGAAATGTACAAAGTCAGGCTAAATCCTAAGAAGTGTATCTTTGGGGTTACATTAGGAAATATTTTGGACTTCATTGTATCATATCATGGCATAGAGGTAGATCCATAAAAGCTCAAAAAAATTATTGAAATGCTTCATAAAAATATCAATTAGTTATTGAGTCTCCAAGGGAGGCTATAGTCAGTAAGGATATTTATAGCACAACTATTAGATAAGTGTCATCCCCTCCAATATCTACTTGATAAAGATGTGCCTTTCAGATGGACACAACTCTATCAAGAAGCAATTTAGGCTCTAAAGGAATCTTTTCTATCTTCTCCTATCACAATTATACCACAAGAGGGAAAGGTTCTAGTTCTATACATATCAACAACTCCAACTATTCTAGGTATTCTATTAGTACAACATGATTTTGAAGGAAAAGAAAGGGCTATCTACTACATCAATAGAACATTTTTCATATATGAATTGAATTATTCCACTATCGAAAGAGCAGTCTTAGTACTAGTTTTTTCTTCTTAAAACATCAGACACTAAATGCTTAGTCAAAAGACATAACTCATTTCTAAGATAGACCCACTCAAGTATCTCTTATATAAAGAAGCACTGAAAGGAAGGATAGATAAATGGGTCATGATCCTAAGATAATTTGATATAGATTATTTGAAAAAAGGTGTAATCAAAGGGAAATTAATAGAAGACTAGTTGGTCAATGCTTAAATACCAACAACTCATCCCATATTTTCAAGTTTTTAGGATGAGGCCATATTCCTAATTGATACACCTACACCATTTCATTTATATTTTTATGGCTCCTATACATAGAATGGATATGGAGTTGGAATATTGTTTATCACACCTCAGGATGACTCAATTCCTAATCTTATAGGCTCAAATTTGAATGCACAAATAGCATGGTAGAATAAGAGGCTCTTCTCATAGGTCATAAGCTAATAGTCTGGTGGAAAATAAAACCCTTGTATGTCTATTAAGATTAATATTTAATCATTAACTTGGTTAATGATGATTACATGAAAAAAGATAAAAACATGATTCCATACAAGACAATGGTCGATGATTTCAAGAAATATTTTGATCAACTTGTCTTTGACAAGATTCCCAAAATACAACACAAGGAAGTCTATGCAATGAAAATAGTGGGACTTTACTTAATATTCCAAATAATGTAATGCACTATGATCTCTTAGTCCAACAGTGTATGGTCCACATATTTGAAGTTCCTTTGTTTAATTTTGTGTGCGAGATTGTTCGACCTAGTTCCCCTTGGTATCATTATATTCATGCCTATCTCTGTGACCAATACATATCGCCCAAGTTGTCTTATAACCAATGAAAAAACCTTATATAAAAAGGTTCTCGATATGCTATCAAACCTAACACCCTACATGGAAAGAGTCTAGATAGAACCCTCCTCAAATGTCTCAATGTTGATTAAGCACAAAAAAAAAAAAGTGAGGTACATGAAGGTATTTTTGGGGCTCATTATAGTGGCCCTACTTTGGAGAAGAAACTCATCAAGATTGGCTATTATTGGCCTACCATGGAAAAGGGTACCTACAATTTTGTATAAAATGCCAAAAATGGTAGATCCATGAGGATCTCATACATGCACCCACACAATATTTTCATCTCGTCACATCTCCATGACCATTTTCACATTGGGTACTTGACCTTGTTGGAAAAATTTACTCCTCATCCTCAAATTGTCATAAGTACATTATCATTTCCATTGAGTGTTTTACAAAGTGGATAGAAGCTATCACCATGACCTATATTACTAGAAAATAGATAGATCCAAGATCATACTCAATTACCTCATTTTATAGTACATATTTCCACTTTCCATAGTCATGGATAATGGCACCCCATTTAAAAATAAAGATGTTGATGAAATTTTTGAAAATTTCCACATCACGCACCATTATTCCTCGCATTACTATCCTCAAAGTAATGGTCAAGATTCAAAATCCTAAAGAAGACTATCGATGACATTAGCCATGAGTGGAACCTCTAAATAAATATTACATTATGAACTTACTGTACACTAATCCACACTCCATTTGACACAACACCATATTCCTTGGTATACGGATCAAAAGCTATTTTTCTAATAGAGGTCTACTTACCTTCCTTGTGGGTCTTATTGTAGCATATCATATTAGATAAAGACTACTGAGTATATAGGCTATAAGAGCTTTAAATCCTTGAATAGATATGTCAAAATACTCTTAATAATTTACAAGCCTACTTATCTAAAGAGCATACAACAAGAAGGTCCATGTCAAAATATTTGAGAATAGAGACCTAGTCTTCATGCAAAATCAAAAGAACTTGGTTGACAAAGAGAAACTAGGGGAATTTGAACCAAATTATCTTGGTCCATACATTATCACATCAACATTTGGTTCTAGTTCTTATTAGTTGTCTACACTTGAGGGTGATCCACTAGCCAATCATTCATGTCAATAGCTTGCATTTGCACAAGTTCTATAGATAACACTTAGAGAATCTTTTCAAAATTTCCCTAAAAAGCCAAAAAAAGTTAAAACATTATTTCTTGGATTAAAACATGGAAAATAGGCACCTTGAGTAACACAAAAAAAATAAGAACTACAAGAGAAGTAAGTGATCCTATGCTGAAAACCAATTCAGTGGCACCTTGGGAAAGTACCTTGCTAAAAACCTTGCAACAAGCACCATGTGTAGAGTTTCACTCCACTATCTACTATTACTCTATCACTTTTTACTTGCATGTCCTTTGGCATACATCCATCTGTCTAATTTATGTCATAATAAATACTTTCATGAGCTATCTATGGTCTCAAATGCATTGGTTTTTTAATTCATCTGATTAATCCACCAAGTTAGTCCATAATGTCATTCACAAGTTAGTCTATTTCCCCACTTCCATAATAAATTGTCCCGTATCCAAATTGGGGGCACACTTATGTCATGATTCTTTAAAAATCATAAAAAAATCAATAAAATTTATCAAAGTCATGAAAAAATAATAAAAAATAATAAAAAGTCTTGGAAAATTCAATAAAAATCATAAAAAATCTTTCAAATTTATTAAAATCATAAAAGTCTTATAAAAAAAATTCCTAAGAAATAATAAAAATCATTAAAAGTCTACAAAAAAACTAGTAAAAAACATAAAAAGTAAAAAAATAATAATAAAAATCATAAAATGGCCTAAAAATCAATAAAAATCATAAAATATCTTGAAAAAAATAATAAAAATCCTAAAAAAAACTCTAAAGTTGGAAAACATAAAAAAACAAAAATCAAATCTTCTCTTTTGCATCATAAATAAAACCATCATTTTTCCATGAAAGGCATTGGGGGAAGATGTCAAAGGCACCAAGCTTAATCTTCACAAACCATTCATCAATTGACAAACTTAACAACTAGTCCTCAATCAAACTGATCACCTTGTCTTATCTATGGGTCACACCCTATCAATATTTTGTCATATGGTCAACATATCTTATACAAATGATGGATACACTCAAAACAAAACATGTCAATCTTAAACGAGGTACCTCAATATTGGAACTAGATGTCGTAATCATTTTATTATCAAAGCGAACACATAACACCAGACAACAAATCAATATGGTTGTTGACTCATTTTCTTACTGAGTCTTATCTTTATTTTATTTATCTTAAATCGGGTTTTTTTAATTCTATTTTCTTTGAATGTTGTTTATGGGGTGTTTCTTTATGAAGGCCACAATGAGCATTTTAGGTGTCTATGAGAAGAACTTTCACACATGGGTGAAGTATCTCAAGTAGAAAATATTGCTAGAGATAGTGATGCACATGGACGTTACACATATCTTGACTCTTAACACTTGTATTCTCAAATGGATTGACTAACATTCCTTTTCTATCATCAATGCATGTCCTGCATGCAAAGGGAATAAAACGTACCTCAAACTTTCATATCTTGTTGGGCCATACCCATTTTGCTAAATAAAAGTAGCTCAATGATGAATATATATTGTAACAATGTTTGAGGATTCAAAAATGTGACAAATGATTTATTCTAGATTTCAATAGATAATTTGTTCTTATAACTGTTTTGACTAAAGGATTGTTAATCAAGTTTTGTTTGTTATAGTCTCTTATGTTAGTCTAAATTTTTTCTTAGTAAGTTCTAACTCTTTCTTAGTTATTCCTAACATTTCTCTTAGTTAGTCCTATGGTCTTTATGGTCTTGTATTTTGATATATCCACAATAGTGCACCCTACATAAATGTCATGTTATTTTACATCATAATCATAAATCATATTGATCTTTGCATCACATGATATCATAAATGCATATAAAATACAAAAACCTAGATCATTTCATAAAGTGCATAGAATCAATAAATCATTACACTGATCATATAAAGTAAAATAGTGCATACATGTAGCCAAATCATCCATAAAGTATATAATGTATGTCATTTCATAAACATGATCATATAGGAAACATCATCTAGGAGTATCGCATATCATCAATATTTAGAATAAACATCATATAGGCATCAACATCTCATAAAATTAACACCATAGAGAATCTCATAGCATTACATCATGATAAGACCTGCATGAAAGGAAATAGATCACATATAGTCCCACCAAAACTGCATCTTATATAAAACTCATAATGTATGTAAGAATACAATGTCATCAAAGTCTATCTAACAAAAGAACTCACAAGCTCACAAGATATATGCAAAAAGGTTTCTGTAAAAGACAATCCTAGTCACATTGTCAACAAATTGAGCCCTCCTTCATATTTTTTTCTCAATTTTTTGAGGCGGCACCATATTACCTTTTCATTAGCGTGATATATCTGGGGCACGCCAAGGCATAATTTCACTGATTATTCTTTGCAACAATGCCTGAAAATGCATTGTCTCAAAGAGAGGCAAAATGTAGACACCTAAACTTGTCCCATCGCTTGTGCGTGATCAAAACACTAATTTTCATCTTAAATGATTAAATAATCTTTACTACTTAATTAATTAGTGTCATTCTTTTAATTTAATGTCAAAACTGTCAATTCCCTTCAAAGTCACTAATTAGATGATTTTAATTAATTTTATTTTTTTTAGCATCCAAATAATTAATGTGTCAATTCTTGTCTAAATTTGTCTAATTATTCTTCTAAATATTATTTAAATAATTTAATTATTTAATTAATGGATTTTCACCAATTTTTAATTAAGTAATTTTTATTAATTAATCAAGTTAACTTTTCTTATTCTTTTCATCACAATTAAATAATTCAATCAATTATTTAATTCTTTAACTCTTCTAAAATTGATTAAAATAACTATTTTAATTAATTTTCACTCACAAAGTCAACCAAAGTCTTATAAAATAAATGAATCAATTGATTTATTTATTCTCAATCATGTAAAATTATGTAGATTAAATAATTGTTTAATTCTAACTATTCTTCAATTAAATTGTCCAATCAAATTATTTTTTAATGTCAATCTAATTAGTCATGTGTCTTCTTTTTTATCAAATCTATCATGTAATGATTAACAATCAATTAGTCTCAGTTATCAATAAATCATGTCAAGTCTAAAATTATCAAAAAATAACCAATTAGAATCGACTATCGAAATCCCAAAAGTCTATATAATGAAGGGTGATTCCTCATTATTCACAACCATGATTTTCATAATTACAATTTTAAAATTCTCATGTTATCATAATTGGAGCAAATCTTAGAACTCACAATTGCAAAGAGAAGGAGAAAAGACAAGGCTTATTGATTTGATGCTTGTTTAATCATTGTTTTGAGATATCTATTGCATGCATTTAATTAGGTCAATCTTTCTTTAATATGGGTACTGTTATGTATCTATTTAGGTCTTGTGGTTGGATCTAACATTGATTATTGCAGGTATATAACTTACTCAATATTTTAACCCTATTACAATGACATCTTGCAAACTATATTAGTACTCAAGATAACAATGACAATAAGAATAAAATTACTTAAATCATGTAAATAAAAATGTTCTTGAAAATGTACTTAGATTTCACAACTCAATTTATTTTGATGGCTTGATCCTTAGAGTGTTGATTCCATAAGAAGATTGATCAGATTTGTTAGGCCTTTTTTCTATCATTGCAAAATCTTGTGAAGTTGGCCTGTTCCATGTAGTGTCTTTGTTTTTTTGTCCTACCATGCTTGCAATCTCAGTCTTGACTTGCGATGAAAATCCTTAGTGTTTCATGGTTTGTGCCCTACCCTGTGTTCCTTGTGTTGTCACCAAGCTTTGGTCCAATTTGCACTTGTTCAATCATAAAGCCTAGAAAGTTATTCAAATTTCAAGGTCTGTAGGAAATTGTCAAAATCTACCACAGTGTCGAAAACCCATAGTGTTTTCAAAAATCCATGATGTTTTTGATCTTTGACTGATAACCTACGTTGTTTTCAACCCTTTTTCTTCCAAATTTGTGCGCTTATCTGTTGACGTGTCAGAAACTTTGTGTGTTTTCGATCCTCTTTCATTGAAAACATTATGTGTTTTTGACCTCGCACTAGTTCCTTGTTTGCCAGCATTTCCTATCTGCGCAAGTGCGATCGGTGGTGAGTCCAGGCTCTTCCTAATTGGCTATCGTATGGCCGCATGTCAAACTTTTTTGACATGCGATCATGTGACCGCTTGCCACCTGGCCATGCGGGTCCCAGTTTCTATTCAGCCTCTTGGCGGTTTACTTTTCTTTAGTGTGCAAGTGCGATGTGTGGTGGGACCTGGCTTTTGGATTGGGCAGAGGGTCCTGATGTGTCAGAGCATCAACAATTTTTGTTAAAGTGTGAAGGATTTATCAAGGCTATGCACTTTTGTGACAATCGTCTAATCCTCCGAAAGGGTAAGGCTTCTTTGGCAGTGGTCCTGGAGGTGATGATGTGGCAGCTTGTGACTGGCTATCGCATGATCACATAGCCCAATTTTTGGCTATGCGATCATGTGATCACTTGCCACATGTCCTTAGGCCCATTGGTGGAAAGGGGTGTGGTCCTGGTAGTAGGTGGTGATGAGGCTTGTTAGGTGGGCCTGTTGGCTTTTGTTACGGAGGCATGCATTTTTTGCGGTGGGTCCAATTTGCTAGGTAGTTCTTATGTGCCACAGTGATCTGAGTTGGCAAGTTTTAATTCATCCACGTGGTGATGACTTGGTTTATGTCAGAAGTGCCTGCGTTGAAAGCTTTTAATCTAATAGTTGGCATATGATCTCAAGGAATATTCCAAGCCTTTGAGATCATGCGCCATCCATCAAATTTTATTCCATTTTTCCAGGTTGCCTGTTGTGCTCAGTGGGACTCTCTACCATGTGGTGCTTAGTTGTTGTGTTCCTATTGGTCGACGTGGATGTGCTTAGAAGTGGGGCCATTTTCAGAAGGGTTTGTGATGAGGATGGATCCTACGACTGATGTAAGTTCGCATGGGATTTTTCAGAGCTATGAGATCTTACGCTAGCCATTCATCTTGACGCCTAAGGAAAGTGGGTCCCATGTTAGTATGACCGGGCATGAACTCCAAATGAAATGGTGACATGTGGCATCTAGCGGGCCTAAGTGCAATCTAGTGTTTGGCGGAGTGGATAAAGAAGTTAACGGTGCCAAAAAATTTAATGTGGTCGCACATTCACGGAAAGATAAGGGTGATTCGCTAGTTTGTCTAGCGATTGCGCGAATGATGGTCGGGAGGTTGCTAAGTGTTTAGCGAAGGCATGAAATGTTTAGCGAATTGGCGAGGGTCCTTTGTCACCAATTCACTAAGTCTGGTGGGGCCACTTTTAGGGGGAGATCTTAAAGCCACCAAGGAGGTTTGATCGGATGGCTATGTTTTAAAGCTGGTCTTAGTTTGAATGTGGGTCGTTGTTCTCTGCAGGCACCAAGGATTTAGCCATTGTGGTTCAAATTCAAATTTTTTTGAGAACTTCCAGCAACCAGAAAGTACCAAATTTATGGAATTCATTGTAGAAATGACCCTGTTTGGTGAGATATGACTGGTTTTCTATTTGCGGTGTGGTCCAGGGTGTTGTTGGATCATTTGCAGAGCTTGTACCATTACAGTTGTGTGCTCAAGGCATGTTACAGGGTGTCCTTTTGAGCCTGGTTTTGTGATCCCTTTTACTTGCAAAGAAGATTTTCATGATTATGGATCAGTTCAAGAATTTCCTTTTTCTTGATTGATTGTGTTTCCCACCCCTGTAATAACTTTTTAGACCGTTTCCAGTAGGTTGGGTGGTTGAGACCCTAACCCTAGCTATCTGAAGTTTGTTGCATCCGATCTTGAGGATCCCAAGGCAGCTAGTGGTATAAGTTGTAGAATTTTGGATTTTGTAAGGGTTCCAAAATCTTGTTGCTTTTGGTCCCTGGTTTTTGACTGTAATATATAGATAGAGGTTTGATCTGGTGCCTTTTTCTCATCTTGGTGTCATGCCAATTGTATGCTAATCCTGATTGTGTTAAGGAAAACATTCTTGAATCCCAATCTTGTATCTTGTGTATGTCTTCTTGCTTGTCTCTGAGCTCATATATGTTAATGTCACAAAGTGTGTTAATGTATGGTAAACAAAGAGTATTTTGAATTTATCTTTGAGTTCCTAAAAAAGTTAGGATTAAAGCCTTCTAGGTGAATTCAGTGAGTTTGCAGCTAGGTATAGAATTTGATGTCCTTGTGCTTGAGGGAAAGGGGTAATAGGCAAAGCACTTACCCTGGTTTCCATTGTGTTTGACTTAAGGTATTTAGTTGAAGTATACGATTGGATGACTCTTAGCCTTCGGATAAGGCACTGGTCCCTTCTCTTGAAGTCATGGTTAACAACCACACAAACATAAACATTCATTTGATAAACCTTTTATAGACTTGTGTTGAGCATTGTATACATCATTTTGAGACTCCTTTGAAGAAGTGAGTCACAGGTACACCTGCCTGAGCATTGAAGCTCAAAGAGTAGAAGGATCTTTTGATCCTTGTCAATTGGCCCTCTTCCTTGTGGACTTTGGAGTGGTGATAGAGTCAGAGTTTCATTTACATTATCCATCAAAGTGTAAATCTACAAGTTGAAGATCAAAGGGAATAATCCACAACCAAAAAGATTTCTTAGCTATAATTTCAAATGAGGGAGGGAGTTACCTTTATATGCACACCTTTTTGTTAACAAATACTCATAGAGAGGCCAACACAAGAATACAACTATTAAGGTCCCAACACTGGCATTCAAATATTTGAATTCAGAGCCAAATTGGGAGGACACTAGATTTGGGTGCTAGTTTCAAACCTAATTAGGATACACAAAGGTAAACACACTAGTTGTGAGACCAATGGTTTAAATCTAGATCTAGGATGAGCCTATTTCCATTGGATCACGTATAACCTCCAAAACAATTGCCAAACACAACATGGAATTGTGAAGTGCACACAATTTATTATGTTACAATCATATTTTGTGTTTATTCTATATTCTAAGCCCAATAGACCACAAATAACTATTATTTAAAAATGTGATGTAAGAATCAATGGACATGGTTAAGGTTTGTGCATGAGGCAATATGGTTTGTTTATTTTCATTCTTGCATTTCCCTTTTCTCCATTGAGTGATTCGAGAGGTTTTACTTGCATTTATTACTTCTTTGTACATTCCCTTGCCAACAATAGTTCATAGAATTCAAGTTAAATATGAAAGATAGAGAATGAGTATAAGAGTCATCAAATTATTTTATGTCCATGATGCTTAACTAGGAATCAAGCTAGAGGCTAAAAAATGGTGGATGCAAGGGTAGATTGAAAATTGTGGAGGGAGAAACAATGCCAAATACTAGTTATAGAATTTAAATTAATTTCCAACAATGGTTTCCCCCATTAATAGTTAGGATTTGAATTCACTAAAACATAACATGTAGTGGTATAATCTCAAGATTGTTGTGCACATCGTGTTTAGTATGCTCCACACACTAATAATGGTATTGATGTGAACAACTTAAAAAAATGTGTTCAAGAGACGTGTCATTATCAATTGTAATGATGTGAGATATACATCATCTATTTAAAATATTTTAAAATATCTAAAGAAAATACAATTGGTAAGTAGATAGAAAAATTCCACTTCTTGTACCAACATGATTTTCCTTATATCAAAATAGGAGCTTTAGAATAGAATACGGGCATTCATCAAAGCATAAATAAATAAATAAATAAATTTAATTAGATGTTTAACTTTGCTAGATGTTTTAATTAGAATTATCTTACTTCAAGTATATGAAAAATGGAAAAGTATAAAAAAAAGGTACATAAAGAATTTGAAATAATCCCTCAAAGAGATATGCTCTCATGGATTATAATGATTGTAGCACATGCATAGAATTTATTAATGTAATTTGCAAGTCAAAATTAAGGTATGTCATTGTTTTCCTATGCCAAAAAAGGAGTTTTGGTATCTTTGAAAGTTTATTGGTATAAATACATAAGAAATATGGAAATGTAGATAAAGTATGGAATAATATCATTGCAAATAAATGAGAAAGTTTTGTGTTCCATATCAAGGATGTACAAAATGTATTCATTGAAAAGCCCTTGTACATTTTGTAGTAGCCCAACAAACACCCTCGATTGACAACAATTAAAATAATAAAGTTTGATTACATAATACCTAAAGGGATCTATAATGACGATGCACATCAAATAGGATACACTAATTTATTAAACAATATTTTTCTAATCTATTTTCCCAAACCTCTGAGAAAAGGAAAATAAGCTCAAGGAACATCTTGGAATCTTATGAAAAAAAAACAATGATAAATTTTTTGAAATACCACCATGTATAACTCTTTGTAACCTAGAGAATTTTTTTTAAAGATGTAGAAAGAGAATGAATGGATATGAAATAATTCTATTAAAATTATAGATAAATATTAAGTATATAGTAATAATGTGATATTGCTAACACTACTTGATAGTATGCTAATAAACATACCTTATATTGGTGCTCAATCTTCTAAAATTGTTGAGATTTAGACTAATAATTTTGAGTAGAATAAACATACCTAGTTCCATAGAAATGTCACCTTGAAATCTATTGAATGAATGAGTGATTTTAATAACCTCTAAGAGGCTGAGGTAGCCTATGAGACCCAATAATAGCAGAGACCTAAGGATATGACACCAAAACCTTAAATAATGTAAAACCTCTTTAGTCTCTTTGAACCAAATTCCACTAGACTTCCATCGATGGACCCAATTTGGTTAATGAGCATGTGTGCTACCTAGTAAGATAATTAATGTTCTCCCAAAAAAAATAAAAGTTTAGTAATAAAATTATTAGGACACCATGAAAGTTAGGCATTGACTTGACTTGGTATGAATCTTCTCTTTCCAACAAGCATAGTGTGTTTTCTTAGCAAGTGTCTGGGCTACGCTGTCAAAGGGTGTAATAATAAATGCAAGAATAGAAAAAATTGATGTGAATTTCATATTTAATTTTTACAATATTAACAACATAGGTGAAGATCACCAGTAGTAAAATGTGTTCCAATAGTCATGCACTATGTTTCACAAATTGAAAGCCCACTTGAAAATCATCTATGAGCCAATAGCTGCTCATTTTTTGGAAGAAAAAGTTAGCAATTAGATTAATTGTGCAAGTTTATTGGCACAAATAGTGCACCATTATTGGGGCATTTTTGTGAAAGTTGCACAATTATTAGGGCATTTGTGTAAAAATATTGGATCAATTGTGCAAACTTTTTGGTTGTCTAAGTGAATGGGTTATAGCACAAAAGAGGCCAGGCATTGGGTGACACTTTAAAATGACCACTTTTTGACCCTTCAACATTTAACAAGCTCTATAGGGAGTACCATTACTACCCAAAAGCCAATTGTCTTAAAGGAGTTAAAGTTGCATATAAAGAACAAAAAAAAATCATCAAAATCTAATGTATAGCTTAGACTCTACTGGTAAACAAAGCTAGCTATAATGACTATTGGTACGCTTCTCGTAGACTCATCTTCAACCTTCACTTATTCACAAAGTCTAACCTACGCTTGTCAAGTAATGAAAAATGTAAGAATAGACATAAGGATGTGCATCTAATCTTTAGCCTTCAACTATTCACAACATCTAAGTTACATTGGTGAAGTAATGACAAATGCAACAATCGATAGAAGGATGTGCCTTACTGAAACATTTGGTTTAATGAAAAACTCTATATTGTAGCAACCTATACAATGGTCAATTCAAGTCTTCCCTAGTGGCAGAGAACTTGTACTCTTGAAAGAAAGAGTAGTCACAAGTTCAAATCCCACAAGGGGGTAGGGTATGTACACCTTATTTTTAGCACAATTAGGTGTCTCCCACAAGGAGAACAAATTGTTGGTGTTGTGGACTATAAAAGAACCTTTCCTTTCCTTTTTTCCCCCAAAAAAACTTATTTCCTTTCAAAATAATTTATGATTTTAAATAATTTCCTTTTCATTACTTTTTCAAAATAATATCAATGAAAATTGTGCACACAATAAAGGAAGCTATAAAGAAAATCAAGTGGTAGAAAAGAATCACTAGCGTAAAATTTTCCTGACTTTTTCCCAAAGTAGAAGAAAAGCCTTTTACTTTTTGTTTTTGAAATTTTGAAAAAAACATCATGCAAAATTTTGAAAATAGACTTTCAATAAACAGTTTTAAAAAAATCACTTTTACTTTCAATTGCAGATGGTAATGGTCCTAACATAAATCAAGAGGATAAAAGAATCACTCATTTTTCTGAGTTTTTCGCAAGGTGAAAGAAAATCATTTCACTTTTCATACTCTTTCTTTTTGACAATTAAAACTTCTTGAGAAAATTGTATTCCAATAAAAAATGGAAGGTGAAGAAATCGCAAGTCATTTCAAAATGAATCACAAATTGTGGAAAATTGGAGGAAATCATTCTCTCTCATATAGATCAACCTCTTGTCTACTGACTATTCTTCCTCATATTATTTCTCCACAACAAAGTGGCTTTGTGCCTAGCAGATAGATTCTTGATTCGATCTTGAAGGTTTATGAGGTCATTCATTCTACCAAGGTTTCACTTAATTTTGGCTTTCTCCTTAAATTGGATCTTTCAAAGGCCTATGATCAGGTGGATTGGGATTTGTTGATAAAAGTTCTTAGATCCTTTGGATTTGGAGACATCTTCCTTCAATTGGTTTTTCAACTTATCAGCTCTTCTACTGCTGCCATTTTGATCAATGGTTCTCCTTCTAGGTTTTTTAAACCTTCCAGGGGATTAAGGCAAGGAGATCCTCTCTCTCTTGTCCTCTTCTCCATTTTGGCCGAATGCCAGGGGAACCTTTTTTAGAAGATAGCTTCTAATGGGTCTTTTGTTGGCCTATCCCCATCTTCAACTTCAAGTCTATGCTCACATGAACAGTTCCTAGATGACACTATCATTATGGGCTTTTCTTCTATTCAAGAAGCCAGGATTGTCAAAAAGGCTCTCACTACTTATTCCCTTGGAATAGGATAGATTATCAACTGGGATAAGAGTTCCTTATATTTCATTAATACTCCTGAGGAAAGGTAACATAGAATAGCTAGAATTATAGGCTGCAAAATTGAGTCTCTTCCTGCTACTTATCTAGGTATCCCTCTTGGTCTTAAACCTCTGGAGTCTTTTTGGGGTGGCATTGTTGACAGATTCAATAGGAAGTTGGCTGGATGGAAAGGATCCATTCTGAGTCAAGCTAGTAAGCTCTAGCTCCTTAAAACATCTCTGCAAAGTCTTCCTGTTTATGCTCTCAGTCTTTTAAAGATCCTTGGGAAATATGCAGATATTATTGAAAAAATTTAGAGAAATTTTCTGTGGTTGGGAGTGGAGGAAAAAAATATATTAGCTTTAGTAGCTTGGGACAAGGTTTGCACTCCTAAAAACTGGGGGGGGTTGGGGATCCTCCCAATTAGAGCCACCAACTTGGCCCTGCTGTCTAAACAGATTTGGAGAATTTTTGGTGTTAAAAGAGAATGGAATGACATCATTCATAAAAAATACCCCTTCTCTTTCTCTCATATTTCAGAATTCTGGAAGACAGATCTGAAAGTGCAAGGATCTTTTATCTGGAATAGTATACAAAATGCTAAGGATGTGCCTTTTAAAGGGGCTAGATGGTTTTTACGAAATGGCAGGAAAATTCATTTTTGGGAAGATTGCTAGATCAAAGATTATCCTCTTAATTCTATTGCTACTTTTCAACCCTTCATCAATCAGTGTATACAGAGATATGGAGCCTTGGTCAGGGATTACTAGAGGAATGGCTCGTGGATTGATCTATCCCTTTCTTTTGAAATGTTAAAACCTCTTATGCTGGATCTTGTGATCTGGAAGGTCAATGTTTCTAGAGAAGACAAGCTCCTTTGGGGAGTTCTCCCTTCTGGAATCTTTATGGTGGCCTCCTATTCTGAGCTTCTATGAAAGCAACCAAATCCCATCCCCTTCTAGGCTTAGGTATGGGATAATTCTTTAATTCCCAAAATTAATATCTTTTTCTAGCTGGTCTTGCAGAATAAAATCCTCACAATTGACAATCTCCAGAAAAGGGGTATGATGTTGAGTAATAGATTCTTCTTATGTAAAAATGTTGAAGAAACGGTTTTTCATTTGGCCATTGATTGTAGATATGCTTGGGAAGTCTGGAATGAATTATTACAATGCTGGGAGATTAAATGGTTTTTTCCCAATAACATGGAAAACTTTTGTAAACAATGGAGAAAAGATTTTCTCCATGTTGATCGACACTTTTGGAATATAATTCCCTCTCATGTAATATGGAAGTTATGGAGGGAACGCAATGACAGAGTCTTCAGAAACATTGACCTTCCTCCAAAAGTGATTGTTGAAAAGATAAAGAGAAGCTTAAAGGAAAACTTCAAGATGTCATTTGATAGATTGTTGGATTTCAATGCTAGGGATTTGGGTGGGAGGACTGCTAATCACAAACCTAATCCTAGGGAGAATACTATCTGGCTTTCTCCTCCACCTGGGTGGATAAAAATAAATTTCGATGGCGCTGCCAAGGGCAACCCTGGCCCAGCTGGCTGTGGGGGCCTTATCTGAGATGACATGGCCAACTACCTGGCTATGGTGGCCTTACCTCTTGGGGTGCAAAAAAACCATGTGGTAGAGGCTATGGCCCTTCTTCAGATGCTTAAACTTGTCAAGAAACACATGGCCCAGAAGGTGTGGATAGAGGGTGACTCACTCAATATTTTAAAATGTATTAGTGACAAGACTAAGCCATCATGGGCAGTTAAGGATATCATCAAGGAGGCTAGGATCATAATTAATTCCTTTAATCAAGTCACTATTTCTCATGCCTATAGGGAAGTGAATGGTACAGTAGATGAGTTGGCCAATATTGTAGTTAAAGCTAGGGAAATCATGATTTGGCACGATTATAAAAATCTAACCGTCGATATCAGATCCAAGTTGGCCTTTGACAGATCCTGAAGCAAGCGGGTCGATTGGGTGTATCTAGAGAAGCTATGATGATTAGACACGCTTCAAAAAATCAGAGGAAAAGGTGGATGGAAAGTGGTGTCTTTCCCAAGAACTTTAATTGCAGACATGAGCTAACCCTCGTTATTTCCAAAGCCATCAATTTTCATAACAGTTGGTTTTTCTCTGTGATTCTTACCATCTCTATGAGCTGTGATACCATGGGAGGTGGTCTTAACCACAAAGAGCTGAAGGATTATGTAAAATGGGGAAAAATGTTGGAAGCTTGGGATATTCTTGAGAAGGGGGGTCTTACTACCTACATGGAAAGATTGCATGGTGCAAAAGATAGTGCAACTAAACATTTTGTTGACTCCTGTAAAGATGGGGCTGTTACTATAGCGGGTATCACTATGAACATCATGGAGGATTTCATTGTTGAGATCTTAGGGCTGAGTACGAAGGGCATCAAATTCTTTCAGGATAGTAAGATGTCATGAAAGGCCATTTGACGCTTTCCCAAGAGCAAGGAGGAGAAAAAAAGACTTGTTAAAGACTCTGGAAGGTGCTATGATGTGGCTTCATTCAAAGAAATTTGGGCTACTATTATGATGACAATCATGGAGTATGTGACCCTGGACGGTAGGTTTAAAAGATCCCATTCATACCACTTTGTTTTGCTTTGTCATTTTCAGCATAAAATTAGGGTGTCCCTACCTTTCTACATTTTGCAATCTCTTTGTTTAAGTATTTCTCAGCATAGGAAGAAGGAGAAAAAACCCATTTTTCATGAGGGGTTGATTCTCTTAATTTTTGAACACATAAAAAAGATGGCTAGTGTTAGCCCTATTATTTCCCCATCTAAATTTGGTTCGAGTAAAAAGAGAATGTGAAAGAAAAGACTTTGATTGGTAAAAAACTTGAGAAGGGGTAGGATACTACTATGGATATTGACACCTCTGCTGACAGTGTGGAAGGCTATGATAATATGGATGATTCCATTGAGGATGATAGTTACTCTTCCTCCTTGATCTTGAATTTAGCTTTGGAGGAGAATGAAAACATGGATGATGAAGTTACAAGCTCTTTGGACAAAGGAAAAACTTCAGGCAGTAGGAAGAATAAAGAGGATAAAAAGGAGGAGGATGTGGGAGGTTAGAAAGTGCCTATTTTGGTTGAGTATGATAGCTCTAAAGATCATGACATGCCTATATCTCTAAAACTTGAAGTGGTTATGGATGTTGGTCAGGATTCTCAAAAGGATGCAACAGAGTTGGAGAAGACTTCCCCTGCCAAGAAGTCGACTTTACCTGATAAGGAGACTGAAAATGCCCCTGATTGTTCTCAGACTATCCCTTTCCTCAAAATAGTTGACATGCAAGAAAGAAACATCCAATTATTGAGGGATGATATAGATGATAAGATCGATCCTCCCTTCGGGGTTCTCCAGATGGCCAAAGCTGCATCCATGTACTCCTTTCGGTTAATCCAATGGGTTTTCCAGGAGATTAAAAACTTAAACCTTAAGCACTGTTCTATTGTTGCTAAGGTGGATTCTATGCAGACTCTGCTGGAGGCTGGCCCTAAAACTATGGTGGACAAGGGTACTAATGAAGAAGATAAATTTGTGCAGGTGTTACAAGCTAGAATGGAAACCATGGAGAATACTATGAAAAAACACATGCAAGACTACAAAAAATTCACGGGTTCGGCAATGGATTGTTTCCTGAACATTAAGGTTGAGCTAGATACTAGATCCCCTAGTAAAAAACTAGAGGATATTACTAAGAACCTGGAAGATGATGGCCCTAGAAAATGTACCAGATTAGCAAGAAGGAAAAAAATTCATGAAAGGATCTAGGAACTCTTAGAGTTTAATGCAGCAATGAAGAAGATAATTGAAGCGAAGTAGGAAGCCGACGAGGCTTGCAAGGAGTTTTCTTAGGGCCCTGGTCTCTAGTGTTGGGTGGTTAGTTTTTTGTTGTTCTCTGGTCGTTGGTTTTTTTCTAGGTTTTTTTTTTGTTGTTGTTTAGTTTTGGCTTTTGTGTACTGGTTGCCAGTCCTGAAACATTTTGGTGTGCTTCAATGTTTAATCTTTTTTCTTAGCTTGTAAGGGGTTTCGGGTCCCCGTTCAAAACCTATTTTTCCCTACAATAAAGAACAACCAATCGAATAAGTCTTTTAACAACAGCCAACAAAATAACAACTAGTGACAAATCACCTTTACAAGAACTTTATTGTGACAACTTTTAGAAGTGAACCCAAGTGGATCATTCCAACTATTTCATGTCTTGAATATAGGTGAGTAAAATTTCCAAACATTAAAACAAGTTTTAGAGTGCCTCGAATTTTGATAATTGTACAAATGATATAACATGTTAACTAGATGATCATGCACACCATCTATTACAAGACATAGATCAACAAAGTAACTCCAACCTCTAGCTATAGGTTTCATAATGGAATAAAGAATATATGTAGCATAACCATAGATGGGAATGGGGAAGTCAATTATGTTGCTACAAGGGGATAGACATGGTACTATTCTTAAAAGAATTCAAGGATATAATGGAATATTGGATTCCAAAGCCCTTATTACTAATGCAAAACATTTCACACTACTTGGACTCAATAAATGACATTTAAATTAAACAAAAATTGGAGGAGTTGATGAATAAGGTATTGCTTATTATTATATACATATAATACATGTACTAATGAGGACAAAGAATGTCTATAAAATCATGTCCTAAAAAAGATTGCAATCAAGTAGAGGTTTCCACTGCCACACATCATTGATTTGATGGATTGTTTCAATTGGGAATGCTACTTTTCTAAGATTGATATGAAAATGAATTATCAATTTATTAGAATCTAGGAAGGAGATAAGTAGGAGATAAATCTTAGAACTAAATAAGTACTAAAAAAATGGCCAGTCATGCACTTTGGATTGACCATTGTACCATGCACCATTAGGAGGTTGATGGATAAAAATCTAAAACCTTTCTTAAGTAAGCCTCTTTTTTTTGGATGGTGTTTTGTTGTTTAGCAACACTAAAAAGGAGCATCTTCTTCACACAAAACTAATTCTTTGTATATTTGTGAAAAAGTTTATAAATCTAAGTGTAACTTTACGCAAAATCAAATTTCACTCTCGGAACATGTGATATTTTAAACTCGATACATTTACATATATACGATACTTAAATATTAATCCGTGAAACAAACAAATACAAATTTACACTTCATGAACCCACAATAATAATAAATAACTATCCTAATCACAAGTCAACAAATCAGTGACCAAAACCTAATACACCCTATTAAAATTAAATTTATGGGTATGTGCAAGATCATGAAGGGCCAAACGATGCCCTTAAGTGGCAATGAAAAATCAGCAAATCAGGGTTAGTCAACTTGATGTGAAAATTTCAACTAGCTATGAACCTAATATCAAAAAGTTGTAAGAATAGAATCTATAGAAAATTGAATGTAGTTTCTAAACTACTAGGCCTTTTTTGAGAAAAAAGTTAGTATGATTGGTGAAAAGTATAGATTTCAATGCAGTAGTACAAAAATTTCAAGAAAAAAATAAGAAGTAGGTGTATGTCTGACCACCTTAATCATAATCAAATGATAATATTTTATTATAAGATTTTATATATAAGTAGTAGACTCATGCCTGGATGTGATGCATATTTTTTTTTAATTTTATTCCAAAAAAATAATTAATTATGAATTTTTTGATACAACATTTTCAGAATAAAAAAACTCCCGTGTCTGACCACCTTAACTCATTCAAAACTTTACAAAATTCAAATTTTATTTTTTTTCCTTATAGTAGGTGAAGCATAGAATGTGATGCATTTTTCGGATTTCAAAAATGTTATACCGTCTGAAAGTTATAGTCATTTTTCAATCAGTATATAAATCAACACTTTAGAGGTAGCTCAATTAGAAAATAACTAATAATTACTTACCGAATTCAAAATTTGACAGCAATTATATCGATACAAAACTGATAATCTCCTTAAGATACCCTTTTCATTTCATCAAATTTGGGTGAAAAAAAAGTCATCAGCTACATTGTCAAAGTTTTCAACTGACATCGCCACTTTTTGGCCCCTCATGATCTTGCACATACCCTTATGTAATCATTATATGAAAAGGAGTCTTGGAGGTACTAGGAAAAACATAACTAAAGTGGTAATATGTTTGTATAGGATGCTTGATATAAGGGAATTGTGTTCTTTGAGATCTAATCGAGGAAGAGGGCATTTTTTGTCTTGAAATATTTCCATAACACTCTCTCCTTATCCTATGACAAATATCGAATGTATTCTTAAATTGAACTACATAGGAATACGACCTAGTTGAATTATGGTGATCCAAATTGTAATTAGAATGTTTCTTGTGGGCATATAAGATTGTGATAAGCTTACTTATTCTTGAACTTATGGAGATATATGTTTTGAAAAATATATTGGTAAAATCAAGATTCTATAATTTAAATATTTGATAGTTACCTATCATGTCAGAAAAAATAAATTATGGTGTCACATATATCTTCCATTCTTCTTTCTATTTCTAACTCAAAATATACACATGTGTGTGCATGCACACACGTGTACACACACACACACACACACACACTTCTTTCTATTTATAACTTAAAATATACACATGTGTGTGCACACACACACACGGGTGAACCCACAATAGTGGGTTACATTTTTTGGGAGGAATGAATTCGGCCCAAAAAGTGAATTCGAAAAAAAATTCATTAAGAACTTTTGATAGAAACTATAATTTACTTTCGATCATAAGTACTAAACTTATGATCGAAAGTCCTTAGACATAGGAATTTCAGTCGTAAGTTACTTTCGATCGAAAGTTCTTAAGTAACTTTCAATCAAAAGTTTTTAGCAACTCACTTTTGATCGAAAGTCTTTAATTAGGATTTAATTTGGTGAAAATATAATTGTTGAAAGTGACTTTTGCTATCACTTTCAGTGATAGTGAAACCCGTGGACGGCTTCTGAATTTGCAAACGCCATTTTGAGGTATTTTCATATTTCATTTTTATTATTTTCAATTTTTTATAGATGCATAAATAGTGTATATGCATATATACATGTGTATATATGCATATATACACATGTATATATACATGTATACATGTGTATATATATATGTATATATACACATGTATACATGTATATATATATATATGCACATATATACATGTATATATGTATATATGCATATATATGCATATATATGCATATATGCATGTATACATGTATATATGTGCATATATATATACATGTATACATGTGTATATATACATATATATATACACATGTATACATGTATATATACATGTGTATATATGCATATATACACATGTATATATGCATATATATACACATATATATCCATGTATATATGCACATGCACATGTATATGTGTATATATATGCATACAATATACATGTATATATACATGTGCACATACACACACACACACACACACACACACACACACACACACACATGTGCATGTATATGTATGTATACATATGTACATGTGTATAGATAGATTTTTATGTATACATGTGTATGTACATAAGTTGTAGATAAGACTAATTAGACCTAATAAGACCTAGAGAAGACTAATTAAGACTAATAAGACCTAGATAAGACTAATTAGACCTAATACTTGACTAAGAAGACATAATTATATACCTAAAATTAGACATAATGAGTAAATTGTGACCCATTAAGACCTAATTTTTAACCTATTACCTGACCTAATATGAGTAATGTATGGGTGTGGATGTGGGCCTCTAATCCAACCACACACACAACATAGTCATTACTCACATGATTGAATTATGAAAGAGAGTATTGATTACTCAATTCAAAATTCATTGTGAAGCAACCTGTTGCCTTCTAATTAATCGGGGTGTTTAATTGCTCTCAGATTGGAGAGCCAACAACCATAAGAACGAGTTAATATGAAGGATTTTAAAAGCTAGAAAAGATGAACAAAATTGAAATTAATCTAGAATGAAGTGCAATCTTAAGCTAAGAATGGAGATGCAAGTTTAATCTAGATATCTTGAAAATAAAGATGAAATTAAACTATGAGCAAATAAGCAAACTAAATATGATGAAGAATGCAATATTAAAATAAATGGAATTAAGCTAATTATGCAAATTGTAAACTTGAAAATATGAATAATTGAGACAAAAAAATGCTATAGTTTAGCTACTCTCAAAATTGTCCTCTTCAAATGAGAAATGAAGGTTCATTTTATAGACAAACCCAGAAGAGGAATGAAGAGTTTCTTGATTTGAAATGGGTGACTCTTCATTCCAAATTGAGACAAAAAGCATTGAATTGCTTAATTAAAAGAATGGAAATTGCCACACAGGGTGACCTTTCGAATATTGTGAATTATTAATTGAAATAGGAGTGTCCATTCGAATAATCAAGTAATAATTAATTCCTTTTATGTGTATATTAGCTAAAGAGGGTGGTTCTTTTATTTAATTTAATTTAAAGCACTTTGGACTTTAGAATTAAATTAAGTTATCATAGGTAATTTAGCTAATAGAGTGAAAAGACTTAGGAATTAATTATAGCATAGGATTAATGCAATTTAGGGTTTTCTACAATTGACATCAACTCAGATAAAGTCAGGTAGGAGAGAGAAAATTTCATAGCAAAGTAGGACTTCAATGATGCAAAAATTTAAGAAATGCACCAAAATTGATTGAAATTGATAGGTGCCAATTTTGGGGTATTACATTTGCCCCTCTTTGAATCGATGTGCGAACAGTGCATTGATTCAAAGAATAGTCTGATGTGACAAATAAGAGAAGATTTCAGAAGTCTAGGTTAGGTCGCCAAAACACCGATCAAAGAGAAGCATGATTCTCCAAAGTCTAAGTTAGATTGCAAAGACAATGGTCCAAAAGAGAACCAGAATTAGGGTTAGATTGCCCCAAAATTGATTGGTGAAGATCTTAGGATTATCTTTAGAATCAGTGTTAGATTGCCCCAATACGAAGATTAGCCCTGTGAGACCTAGGTTAGATTGCCCAAATAATGGTCCAAAGAGATTTTGAGAGCCATCTCTAGAATGAAGCTTGACTCTCAGGAATTAGGGTTAGATTGCACTAATACCCAAAAATATTTCAAGAACCATCTCTAGAACGAAGCTTGATCCTTGAGGATCCGAGTTAGATTGCTCAAATACATAAAAGATAGATGACAAGATAACAAGATGCGAGGCACCGAGATGCCCCTAGCAATGAGAATTGGTGATTCAGATCAGACTAATTCAAGAATTGATTCGACAAGATTCAATGATGCAATCATCCTATCCCCTCAGGAGTGAAATCGAAAGCAATAGGACAATGCCCCCTAGACCACGCAGGTGCCCCCAAGTATGACTAGTCCCAAACCATGAAGAGTCGAGAAAAATCCTGAGGAGTAACTGAAATCAAAAGCAATTGAAAGCGAAAGCATGAACTAGCAAACTAAAGTAGGAAATGAACTAAAGCGGGAAACAAACTAAAGCAGGAAAGCGAGGACAACAAACTAAAGCTGACAAGAAAACTGGTAGAGCCAAATGGTGGTGAGATGAGATATAGCTTCGGGAAACAAGTGGCGCTTGTTTACCAAGTTTTCACCATCTTGGCAGAGATTCTATTTTTGCTACCATGACGCCTATTTACCAGGTTTTCATCAATGGCACATTTTCTTCTTTTTCAATTTTTTTGTACTTTTCTCTTTTTTTAAAGAAAAATTTGTATTTTTTGATCTTTTCATTTTTTGTATTTTTTTTTTGTATTTTTCTTTTTTGTATTTTTTTTTTCATTTTTTAAAATATTTTTTTCAAACTTTTTCAATTTTTTTAGTATTATCTAGGCGCCTGTTTACCAGGTTTTCACCAGGATAATAGATACATCAAAGCGCCTATTTGCCAGGTTTTCACTAAGATGATCATTTTTTAAGAATATTTTACAATTTTTAGGATTTTTGAGAATATATCCTTTTTTAATGGATTTTTTCAGGATCAATAAGTATGTATAGGAGCATGCAAAGAATGTAAACTGTAGAACTTCTTTAGATGAAGAGCATTGATCGGCTCTTTAAGTCGCTCTCCTTTAGTGGTGGAGAGTTGATATGCGCTAGACTCAAATGTAGCAGTAATTATGTATGGACACGGCCAATTCAGTTCAAACTTCCCTTTCTGAACTCATTGCTGCTGATTCTTGGGGTTCTCTCTGAGAATGAGATCACCCACCTGAAATTCCCTTTGTCTGACTTTCTTGTTGTAGGTTTTGGACATTCTTTTCTGATATGCTCGAAGATGATCAAATGCCACCTTCCGACGTTCATCTAGTAATTCCAGCTCTTGTAGCCTAGATATTCTATGTTCTTCTGTAAGGCCCACCCCATTTCCACCTTTGCCTCGACACTTTGATGTCAGAGGATTAAGGGGTTTTGTAGTATCTGGATGATTGGTAAATCCCTAACAGAATTGCACCTCGGGATAGACCTATATATTGTACCTACATATCAATACCTATCAATTAAGTGTTGCAATGACAGGGGTGATATCTCTGAGTTATTAATTATGTAAGTGAATCTTGGATGTAGTGTGTTATCCTACAAATCATAGATCTAGCTAGACTATTAAGGTTCCATTGAGTACTTTTGTCGAAAGGATTAGATTCATGAAGTCGAGATGTAAATTCTAATTTAGTTATGTGTTAAGTCATAAGTTTATCTTGGATTAAAATAATAGTTGATGTGATGATTCTAGTAACTCCTATGAGGAGGATGAGTAATTTTTTGATGATGTATTATATGGTTATACCATAGTGATGTTTTGGTGATATTATTTGAACCCTGAACAAGGATTTGTTAGATCCTAGACTAATAGGATTATTTTGCATTTTGTTTTCCTAGATTAGGAAATTTAATCATACTTGTGATAAGAATTTTATAGGACCTGACTATTATGGTTACCCCTTACTGATGTTGAACCATCAATTTATCTTAAATATTGTGCTTAGGAAATTGAGAGTCTTTGGGATTAGGAGTACTATGGAGTTATGCAATTGAATTATGTAGATTGAATTGAATTGAAATAATGAATGAATTCTATATGTTTGCAAGCCTGCATTTGGATTATGATCTATATGAGGACACTATACTTTATGTGACTTTGATTACGCAGTAAAAATTATAACTTGTTTGTATAAAATTATATGCATTTGAATTATGAGAAAGTGATTGTAAGAATGCAATTGAATTCTATGTTGCAAATGAATATCATGTTAGACATATTCACTACATTGATGTTATGAGTAATTGATGACAACCATATGATGATGTTAGATTATTGATGATCATGATTTGAATTGAATTATGAGATTAGTATGCATTAGAGATGCAATTGAATTATGCAATTGATAGTGTATTGATTTGATTATTGTACCCTATATGATCATATGCAGTTGGATTGGGATTATTGTAGGGATGTATTTTGTATATTTAATTATATTGGTTTCTTCCTTGAATGATTGATGTTGCATTAAGGTGTTGCAGGAGGAAGGACCATGGAAATATATTTAGGGAAATCACATTGAATGTATGTGCAACCAATTAAGCCAAGGCCCCGTCTATGAAGAGACCTGGGGCCTTGTTGTAAAGTATTTTATTCGTAATAGTAATTTGGATGTATGTGTGTGGGAATGTTAAGTGTTGTGACAAATTAGACATACCTTGTGTGTAATATTATTATGTGAAGTGTCACTTGACACTAGTGTTTAATGTTATCAAGGTATGCCATGTGGTTGAGTGAGAGAGCATTCTAGAAGCCTTTAGGGGGAAATCCTAATTACACCCACTTGTCATAAGACCCCATAATGAAGTCCCCATCTTCCATTTTCGTGCATACTCTTAATCATGACTTTTAGAGGGTTAAAAGTGGCCTTAGGGAGTGGTTTTATGCATATTTAGCTAACCCATTCCATGTACTTATGGGTTAGGGGTATTTTCAACATGGGAGAAGCCCAAAATTGACTTTTTGACCCCTCCAAAAGTGCATATTTAATTTTGAGCGAGATTGCATCTTGTCATATGGCCCAAAAAGTACTTTCATGACCATCATCCTTATTTTGGAGAAGTCCTAGCTCACCCACCTCCAAGGACCACCTTTATGAGGAGAGGGGTGTGTAAGGTTTGGAGTTTTGTCAACCAATGGGAGGGCTTTCTTTTCCCTAAGATTTTGGGGAGTTGGGTTAGAGGTCCTTTTAGTAGAATATTGGAGAACATTGGATTTTTTCACCCACTCTTTATCTTTAGAGATCACCAAAGTTAGAGGAGGAAGAAAGCTTGGAATTGGGAAAAGGGCTCAACTCACCATCATTCTGCATTTGGACTTGAGGTTGGAATTTTTCTCTCACTCTTATGTTGTAGAGAATGCATGAGCTTTTGGTTTTTCTTTCACTCCCCATGGTTGGTCATGGAGGAAGCAATGTACTTGTTTTTGTTATGTTTTAGCTCCCCATGGTTGGTCATGGTGAGAGCAAGCATTTCATGTGTTTTCTTTTGTGATTGGATTTGGGTTGTATACTCTTGGATTCACTCACCCATGGGAGGGAAGAGCAACCAAGAGGGGGTGTGGGAAATGAAGGCAAATCCATGTGTAGAGTCTCCTCCATGTGTGGGGAAGGATGAAAATTGGGTTGAGTGTATTCCCCAAGTAACCTTGCATTTTAATCCCATGAGGCATTGGGGGTATAAGGAGGGAAAAATTGGCCATGTGAGCCTTGTTTTGATATTATGAGTATTTGGGTCCATGTGTGGCCTTGTTTTCATGCAATGGTTGTCTCCATGGATTGTCCACCCACACCCCACAAAAGGAGTTCTTGGAATTTCTTAGTTTCACCCTCGAGGGAATTTGGGTTAAATGTATGTTTTCTTGTGAGTTTTTTGTGTTTGAGAATGTAACCCATTCAATGTGATTTCCCCAAGCTCAGGGGTGGCCTCATGAAAGGCCTAAGATGGGAGGTGAGCATCCCATGGCCTTCCTTCTTTGCCTTGTTTCTTGCAGATTTTTGGAAGTCTTGAAGACTTATTGTTGGAGCATTGCTCTTGTGGATATGAGAAGAAATCTTCTTGGTGTTGAAGTATCTTTTGTATTGTGAATAAACCCTTGTAGGGATATCTTGTGATATCCATGAGATCTTTGTAATTTGTAATGGAGTATCACTATCCAAGTCATATATTGTATCAGGGATTGTTGTGAAAGGTTGTGAGTACTTGTTGTAAATCTTGTGATAGTTTTAATTATGATATTGTAGAATCATGTTTTATGGTTACAAAGATTAATGAATATAGTTGATTTCAATGAGTACATTGTAAGTTTTTCAAAGCATTGAGTAGTGTTAGTAAATGTGGTTACTTGAAGTTTCTCTTTGAGATAGTAATGAGAAAATGAATTGTTATTCAAAAAAAGTTATCAATACATCATAGTTATTGTATTGAGATCATTGTATGAAAATGTTATTTGATTTACAAACAAAGATTATATGGCTATCCATTCTCTATCCTTGCAAACTTCAAAAGGATAGCTTGATATTGCATTGTTAAAGAAGCTATCAATTAGTTGTGTTTATTGATCTATTAATAACATTAGATTCATTTCCATAAGAAGACTATATGTGATTATTAGATAATTTGATATTAGATAATAATTTGATTATTAGGTAGGGTGTTTAGGGGATTTAGTAGGTGTTTTAATTAGTAGTTAAGTGTTTAGATAGGATGTATAGGTTAATTAGTAGGTTAGTAGAGTGTTAAGAAGGTTCAAGGTGTTTGTTAATAGTGTTAATAATCTAGTTAGTAATGATTGACATGTAAATAAATGATAGGTATTTTGTTAAATAAAGTAAATAGTCCTTATTAATTTATTTTTTAATTGTTTTAGTAATATTTGTTTAGTGATTGAATTCATATCACTATTAATAGTTAATAGAATTTTTATTAATTAAAAGTAATAATCTTTATTTAATTAATTATTAATGATTTTTATAATTAGTTCATATTTAATATTAATTATTGTATAATATTTAATAAATTTTATTAAATATTGTGTAATAGTCTATATTTAACATTGTTCGATAATTGGGTTAATTATTATCTGGGAATTGTTATATGCTTCTTAGTTGTTAATCATAGTTATTAGTTATTAAATTATTGTGTTTAAAGAAAATGGTTAATAACTAGTAGGGTTATTATTCTGTCTTAAATAGTAAAGAGTCAATTTATTTAGTTAACGTATTTATTGATTATGAGTTCAAACTCAACTAGTAGTAATACATTTGCTAAACTAATAGTTTATTAGGTTTAGATAAAGTGTTCATTTTCCAATGGGTAGTAGGATTGTGGATTATCATACCGTTGAGCTTTAAGTAACCTAATTTTATTAAAAGAGGTTTAGTATGTTTTGAGCATGGTAGTTTTAATCATAGTCCCTTGTACATTTAGATGACATTACATTCTTAAATAACACCAACAGGTTCATATGTCATCTTTTAATAATGTAATTAGGGTTGGCAGTATGCATCCTAGGGATGAGTATATTGGGCTATTCTTTTAAATAAAATGTAACTTAATTTCTCGAACATCGAATTGGTCTAGCCATATGTCGGTTATAAAATACTCATTCATCATATTAACATGACTATTTACGGATTGAATCCTTTGACCCAGCATAGTATAACTTTGCCTATAGTCTCATCCGTTTGATAACAATATAGCTGAAATTAAATGTGGTACCCTCATAATCAACTTTAATGTTAAGGTAACTTCGATTATAACATCTCCACCTAGATGGATTCCTTGTTAAAAACTAAATCATATGGTAAACCTTGTGAACCAACATTGTTTAGAATTGGTTCTTCGGACTCTTTTCGTACTTTGTCTTTGTCACTTGATAAACTTCATTAACTTGGCACTAATATCCTTTAAAAAAAAAATTTGTTGGTTGTGTTTTGTCTTGAAATTTTGGGCATTGCATCTTCATCAGTGATGAGGCCTCTCAGATAGATTCAAAATGTAGGAATCTTGACCTCAACAAGCAATACTACATCTGATCCATAGACCAAGGCAAAGAGTGTGGCCCCCGTTGGTGTCTGAATACTTGTTTTGTAGGCCCACAAGGCTAGATTTATCAAGAGGTCCCAATCCCTACTAGACTTATGAACTATTCTATGAAAGATTTTGAGAATTGCCTTATTAGATGCCTTTACTTGTCCATTACCCTGAGGATAATAGATAGATGACCAATGCTGAATGATTCTGAATTTGGTGCACAAATCTGTCAAGTTCTTGTTCTTGAAATGTCCCCCATTATCAGTGATAATAGATGAGGGTATACCATATCTGCAAATGATGTAGTTTAGTATGAACATAGCAATAGTCTTTCCATCATCTATAGTGAAAGGGATTGCTTCAACCCATTTGGTAAAGTAATCTGTAACAGTGATGATGAATTTGTGCCCTTTGGAAGAAGATGAGTGAATCTATCCTACCAAGTCAAAGGCCCATTGCTGGAATGGCTAGAAACTAATGAAAGGCATAAGTTCTTTAGCAAGAGCATGGATCAGATTCTCATGATATTGGCATTGCTTACAAGTCTTGGCATATTGCACAACTTCTTTCTCCATGTTAGGCCAGTAGTAACTAGCTCTAATAAGCTTATGAGCTAGAGTCAGACCACTAGAATGAGATCCACAGATACCTTCATGTACCTTAGCTAATGCACGCTTGGACTCATCGGGTTCTAGACACCTAAGAAGAGTACTATCTAGTCCCCATCTATACAAGTTGTTTTCTATAATGACATATCGTGAAGCATTACAAATGAGGTGACATTTCTCATTCCAGGTGTAGGTGTTGGGAATGATTTGGTCACGAAGGTAGGAATAGATGTGGTGGTAGTAGGATGAGTCATGTCCAATGACGGAATAGATCATCCTAGATTATAGCATATCATAGGCTGGGTAGCGTAAACTCTCCACTAGGAATTTGTGTCTGAAATCATTCTCTGGCATTTGCAACATTAAAGCAAGAGTGGCCATAGCATCGAGTGCTTTATTGTCTTCCCTTGGAATTTGATGAAAAGAAATGTGTGCAAAGTATTGTTTGAGATCATCCACCATCCTTTTGTAAGGCATGAGCTTGTCATCTTTTCTTTGATAGATATCATTAACTTGGTTGATGACTAACTAAGAGTCTCCAAAGACTTTGAGCTCATCCACACGCCATTCAATTGCTATCTTCATACCATTAATAAGAGCTTCATATTCAACTATGTTGTTTCTGCAAGGAAACAACATCTTATAAGCTTTAGGCAATGAGTATCTTTGAGGTGTTATAAATAGAATGCCTACACCTAAACCTTGTTGAGTGAATGATACATCAAAGAACATGCTCCAAGACTGATGTGTAAGAATCATGATGGATTCATCTGGGAACTCAATGTTTAGAGGATGATGATCTTTCAGAGGAGCTTCCACCAACTGATCAACAATTGCTTTCCCTTTAATATCTTTTCTTTCCACGTATTCAATGTCAAATTCACTCAGGATCATAACCCATTTAGCTAATCTACCCGTGAGGGTAGCCTTGCTCAGTAAATACTTTAGTGGATCAATTTTTTCAATGAGCTTTGTGGTATGAGCGAGCATATAATGCCATAACTTTTGTGATGCAAACACCACAGCCAAGCAAGGATTTTCAATGATTGAGTAATTCATTTCATAAGATACCAATGTCTTTTTGATGTAGTAGACGGCCCTTTCTTTATTGTTCTAATCTTCTTGAGCTAGGAGAGCACCCAAAGATGTACTCATGGCTGAAATATAAAGTATAAGCAGCTTCCCATGGATGAGAGGCATCAATATAGGTAGATTTGCAAGATACTATTTAATTTGAGTGAGCCCTCTATCACATTCCTCATTCCACTCATACGTCATGCCCTTATGTAGAGTTTTTGTGAATGGTCGTGACTTGTCAGCCAACTATGAAATGAAGCATCGGATCAATTGTAGCCTTCCTTGGAGACCTCTCATTTGAATGATGTTTCTCGGTGGAGGCATTTCCATAATAGCTTGCACTTTTTCTAGATCAACCTCTATGCCCTTAGTTGAAATAATGTAACCTAAGAGTTTCCTAGAAGTGACACCGAATGCACATTTCTTGGGATTAAGTCTAAGAATGAACTGTTCCATGCAGTCAAGAATGGGACCCAAGTCTACAAGGTGAGTTTTCCACTACATAATTTTGGCTAAGGTATCATCCACATAGTCCTCCATAGATTTATGCATCATATCATGGAAAATAGTAGTGACTACTCTCTGATATGTAACACCTACATTCTTAAGCCCAAAGGGCATGAAATTCCAACAAAAAGTGCCCCAGGCACATGTGAAAGTAGTTTTTTCTTGATCCTCTGGTGCAATTTTTATTTGATTATAGCCAGAGAAGCCATCCATTAGTGAATACATCTCATAACCTGCCATCATGTCCACTGTCATGTCAATATTTGGTATTGGGAAGTCATCTTTTGGACATGCCTTATTGATATCCCAGAAGTCTGTACACACATGAATGGATTTATCATGTTTGGTGACTAGAACAATGTTTGAAATCCATTCGGCATAATCAATTGCTCTTATGAAGCTAGCTTTTAGGAGCTTTTCTAGTTTTTCTTTAACCAAAAGTGCCATGTCAGGATGCATCTTTCGAAGCTTCTGTTTAATAGGCTTAACACCCAGTGCAATGGACAAATGATGCATGATTAGATTGGGGTCTAATCTAGGCATATCAGAATATGTCCATCCAAATTTTATTTTCTTGCTTTGAAAGAAATGAGTGAATTCTTCATTTTCTTGTGTAGACAATGACTATGCTAGATGAATGATTTGTGGAGTAGCCTCTATACCCAAATTCACTGGTTGTGTCATATCTATCAATACTAATGACCTCTCTTGAAAGTGTCTCAGGAGCGTATCAACTATCTCATCCTTGGGCACCTAAGAGAGGTTTTCACAAGTGGATACGTCTTTTACTTTTACTATTTTTGGCTCTGATACTACCACAATGTGGTTTTCACCATCAGAGCTTCTATTTTTTCTTCTTTTACTTTTTTGACTAAGATACTTGATATCCCCCTCTGTTATGCTAACACTACATTCACTGGTGGAAGACACTATAGTTTCAATAGCATGGAGGTAACAGGCTAGAGCATAATCATTCTGGAATGTTAGGACTTCATTGCATGAGTAAGGGGAGTTCCAGTTTATCAGATCAAGATTTTTGAGGGAAAGAGGAGTAATGATTGGTTCAATTGCATTCACGGTATAACCATCAAAAGCGTGGGCAAGTAAGTCAAGTCCTAGAGTGATCTCATCCAAAGGAGTGTTTGAATCCCTATGAGACCTAACATCAAAAGTAGAGGACAAGTCAATACCGGTAGTGTCTAATTCAGGAGTTCTAATGCCAGACCCTTTACCTATTTTGAGAAGGTTTTCAAATGTATGCACCATGTCTATATCTTTATCCCAAGTAGTGTTAGACAAAGATTCAAATTCATACTCATGAGAGTTAGTACTTGATGTGGGAATTCCATTAGAACTAGTTGTACCCTTAGATTGATCTTCATCCTTTGTGGCATTAAGAGCTTACTGAAGTTGTTCTTTCTCAATCCACTTTTGAAAATGTGGTGACCTAAATTTTTCATACGGGTAGTTGGGATCAATATTTAAACCTACTTTCCATTGTTCATATGTGAGTTGATGTATTGAGGAAGTCTCATCAGAATCACTATCTATTTCTACCATCTGGATAGGTATAACAGGCTCATCTAGCTCTGCAAAGAGCATAGCAAGTTCAGGAGGAATAGAATATGGAAAAGTGTCCTCCTCAGAGCTGGTCTCTAGATTTACTTTTGGAGTAGAATCTTCACACTCAAGTTTAGGTTCTGACTCAGATTTAGGTTTAGGATCTAGCAAAAACTTGTTTCTCCCTAGGTAAAAGGGAATATTTTTAAAGCCTAAGCCAAAAGTGTCCTTTGTGCGATAACCAATAGCTTCAATGGTTTTCAGTAAGCCATTGTTATTCATTCCTATGGGACCACTTCCTTTGTAGCTAAAGCGCTTCAAGATTTTGAAGCCTTCGCTATATGGCTCTTTCTCTAAGTCTAGATGAGGAGTAGTTGTTTCAGATGTTTCTTTTCCCTTATAGATCCAAGCCTTGATAACTCTTTCTTCATCCTCATCTTCTAAAGGTGTAGAGACCTACACAAAGGTGCCATCATAAACTATTTGAGGAGAATTATTAGAAGGCTTGTTATTTTGAGATGGTTTCCCATAAGAGCATGGAGATGGAGGGAGAGCTACCAGCGATAGCACAGGCTCCATTTGATATCCTCCCATGCCAGTATCTTTAAGTTTTAGAGTCTATTCCATCTCTCTTAATTTAGCCTCATAGAACTCTATAGATTCTCTATTAGTAGGAACATGATTGTCAGCTGACTTTGTGAGCGTGTTGCAGGAATAATTGGTATTTGTAGGTACTGTCACCTCAGCTTCATGAAATGGGAACTTGATGCACTGGTGGCATGTAGATGGAACAACCTACATCTCATGTATCCATGGTCTACCTAGCAAGATATTGTATGCAAGAGGAATATCTAGGACTTGGAAGGTAACTGTTATACATTGAATTTGCACCCTTAGCTCAAGCTCTCATAGTCTTGATAACTCAGTATAACAATGGAATCATCTCAAGGTTGTGGGACCTTTTGCTAACCGAGATGAGACCTCCAGATTCTAGGCTGGTTCCTCTTGGATAATCACCCAGATTTACTCTTAACAAGAAAGTAAACTTTTAGGGGAAAGGGTTAGAAGGAGTGCATGAAAGGGAAATGACAGGAAGCAAATCTACCTACTAGGTGATGCACCGAACTTGGGTTTGGATCTTAGTATAGAGGAATGAAACTAGTGAAAGAATCAGGTCTAATAGGTCACCACTCACTAGATAGGTTTGCATAAGTGTTTCATAGGAAGACCTAGATAGAAGACTCAACCTATGACCTGTAAACAAACATCCACTCCTATAGCTCAGTGCAGGATTGAGACAAGACTATTAGGGGCTGAAAAATACTCACAAAACATCTAAATCAGATCAAACACAATAACACACACAGCTACAGAAAGAGAGAGGGACCAAGAACCCCAATTTCCATTAACAACATTCATAAACCTCAATCCAATAAGAGACAAACTCAGACAAGGAAGCATAGGGAGAGGAGAAATGCCACAAAATACTCTGCAATGTTTGAATTTATCAATGAAAACTTACAATTTGTGGAAAACCAGGGAGCAGGAAAAATGCTACAGATGGTTCTCCAAGAAAAGACTTTATTTTTTACAAAATGTGAATTCTGAGCACTACAGGCTCCAAAAAAGAATATATACACTCCCCACTGCACACAGGCAGGAGTCAAAAGTTAACCAGGGTTATAGAATAAACAATACAATATCCAACCCCAGGGCGATCCAATCTGATCATAAATACTCATGAAAATATCTCAATCGATCAGATGCATCTTTCTTTACGTGCCCATGCTTGTACTTGATCAACCTACAGACACAAAAGCCTCAACTCATCTACCTCTCTACAAATTGGCCTTGCCATGAATGCTCAAAATCTGATCCCATCCTCGAAAGGACTCAAAATGGTGCCCAAAAGATCTCTGCAAATCCATAACTACAACTGCCTCCAAAAATCATCAATTCTCGGCTACCCGCACTTTGCAAATGCTTACCTTGGAAGAAAAACCCATGAAAAAAGGTTGCATGGCTTAAAAACATCACTGGTCACATGATCGCATGAGGCTAAAAGAGCCCCATGCGATCATGCGACAGCCTTCTTTGAAATTAGCCACTAGCCATAGTAATGGTTGCATGATCACATGAGGCCGAAAGGCCTCATGCGATCATGCGACAACTCCCTTTAAAACTGCCACTGCCTTGCCACATGTCATCTGGGTCCTCACAAAATCTACCACCTGTCGAGACTCTGCCACATGGTCCAACCGGAACTGACCACATGCCTTGAGAAGTCAGTGGTCACATGATCACATGAGCTCGAAAGGCATCATCCGATCATGCGCCAACCTTTGAAAACTATTGCTCCCGCACAAGATAACTCGGCCCTGCAAGACCGCACTACAAAGCTAACCCCGACTCCACCCTGCGTTCAAATTTCCTTTGTTCACCAAGTCATGTGTTTCTTCCTTAACCCTGGGCCACATCCAGTGACCACGCGAAGACTGTTGATCTCAGCCTCATCCGAAAGCAGTCGCTAAGTCATGCAATCCCTTCAACATATTCTTTTCCATCAGGAGATTACCTGACTAAAAGAAATCTCCCAATCGCTAGATAGGAAGAATATTCCCTCTTTTATTTTGAGATTTCCTGACCGAATAGAGAACCGGGCCCACCTCTAACTACACAACCGCGCAAAGCTTGCCAACCCCGGGTCCACAGATCACCACATGGCACACCCTCATTCGTTTGAGCCACTACCCCAGCAAACACCTTGACACCCCTGGCATAGGACCCACTGCAACTGCAAGATTCCCATCTAACGGTTGTTGCATTATCACATGCAACTAGGAAGGCCGCATGAGATCATATGACCACTGTCAAATCTCCTCGCACTTGTGCCAATGCTTAGAAACCTTTGGCCCCACCTCCAACTGTGCAATCATGAACCACCACTATGAAAATTGCTACCAATCTGTTGCATGGTCGCATGGGCTCAGGAGAGCCCATGCGATCATGTGACAAATGGTATGAGGTTAGCCACTGACCGCTGGCGGCACCACAAAAAATAGGACACGTCACCGCCCACCGAAGCCCCTGCAGACTGCCTGTCACATGGTCACATGCGGTCAAGGGACCGCATGTGATCATGCAACCAACCATATGATGCTTCCCCCGCTGGACCGCAAACCACCAAAAATTGGAACCATTGACGGTTTGTCACATAGTCGCATGGGCTCAGAAGAGCCCATGTGATCATGTGACCAACTGTAAAGTGTTAGTCACCGACTGCAAACCGCCACCGTGGATGACTGCCGATTGGAGATACCATATCAACGGTTGTCGCGTGATCTCATGGGATCGGGAGATCCCATGTGATCATGCGACAGCTATTGTATCTTCTGCACTAGTACAGCCTTAGGCACTGGGACCCACCACATCAGAGTTGCATGCTTAGGAAAAATGTAGATGCCAGAGAAGTGAAAAGTGCGGAAGGGGTCGAAAACACAGAAGGTTTTCAGTCTGAGGTTGAAAACACACTAATTTTTTTAGACCAAAATGCAGAAACATCCCGAGCCTGCTGAGAGGAGGTCGAAAACACACTGGGTTTTTGACAATTTGAGTAGAAAACACACTGGACTTTTGACACTTTGAGCATTCTAGAGGAAAATAGGAACCATGGCCAAAAATGAATGATAGGGAAATTTTGGGCAACAGTAACATCTCTCTCAACATGACCAACATGGATAGGAAGCACAACTAAGCCTTGAGATTTGTGTTCTTCTTCATCGTAAGCTTTTATACTAATCTTTTTGCATGATTCTATGAAATCCTCATCATAACCTAGCTGGGAAAGAAATTTGGTAAAACAAATATTGAGACCAGCACCATTATCTATAAGCACACGATAGACACTCTTGGGCCCTATCATGACTTCTATGTGCAGGGGAGCATTATGTGGGTGACTCAAAGAGTGATCATCTTCTTCAAAGAAGGATAAATAATGTGGTGAGGTTAAATGACCCATCATAGATTAGAACCAGTTGAGATCAAGATCTTTGGGAATGTTTGCCTCAGTGAGGGCTTTATCCACAATCTCCCTATGGGTAGGTGAGATCTTCAATAACTCAAAAGTGGTAATCTGAGTGTTGGTTTGTTGGAGCTGATCCAAGATGCTATAGCTAGCAGTGTTAGGCATAGGATCCAACTTCAAAACTTTTTTGGTAGGACCAACAGTAGTCTTATTCATAGCTTTCCTAGGAGTAGAATTAGGAGGGTTAGGACCTTTCAAAACAACTCTTCCACGTGATCGAGTGACAACATTAGCTCAATCTTGAGATTGTTTAGATTCAAATGAATAAGATGCAAAACTACACAAGATGAAAGGAGTTTTAGGTTTGGGAGTATCATCACTCCCTCTAAAAGTGATCACATCATATTACTCAAACTCAACAGGTTCGATCATGTTGATGACATTATCATTAAAAGTGTAGGTATAATTAACCTTTGAATTATTATTCTTAGTTTTAAAAGATTCTCCTTTCTAATGAGGAGGGAAAGGATCCTTAAATGCCTGATGATCTGAATTCTTGTTGTGATTGTCTACACCAATGTCACCATTATCAATTAGATCTTGAACCTTATGTTTCAACTGAAGACAAGTAGCAGTCTTATGACCAATGTTATGGTGGAAGTCATAGTACGCATTGTCATTCCACCAGTGAGGTCATGGTTGTGGGTCATAAAGATGCTTCTCCAAAGGGGTAAGAATCTGATTATCCACAAGAGTCTTAAAGACTACATCAAGAGGCTCTCCAAGAGGAGTGAATTTGTGCTTGGGTCGAGAGGCCCAAGGTTTATTCCGAGTGAATCTTGAAGTTTTCTTATTGTCTGTTGTAGTCTTTTCAACAGCCTTAGCCACTTGTATACTTGAGGTGAGATTAAAAATATGCTTAGAAGGTTTTGTGGATACATTATCTACCACCCCATCATTCACCACATCTCTATTTTTATTGACAACCTTTCCTTTATCCTTGTTTGTTGAGAATCCTTGTTTATTGTCCTTATTCAAAGTTAACTCGCCTTTATTAACCATAAAGGCTTCTATTCTTATAGCTTGCTTAATCATGTTGTCAAAAGTCAAAGGACCTTGTAGCTGTACTTGATACCCAAAATCAGGAGTGAGGTTGTCCAAAAAGATATCAAGTTTCTCAGATTCGGAAAACTTACATGGATACTTCATGTAAGGCTATCTCAACCTTTGGAGAAAGGACATGAAAGACTCTCTCTATCACTATTTCAAGTTACATAAATCATGAATGTTGACAGGGTGTTGAATGTTATGAGAATAGTGTTGGAGAAATAGATTAGCGATCTCCTCAAAAGTCTTAATGCCAAGAAGGAATCGGCAAAACCATTCCATAGTAGGTCCACCCAAGCTATTAGGGAAGAGTCTCATAAGATAAGTTTTATCATGCATAAACTCCATGGACAAAGCACTAAACTCCCTCAAGTGATCTTGTGGATACGTGGTACCCATGTACTTGTCATATTTGGGCAACTCCACTCCTTTCAGGAAAGGCAGCATGTGAAGACTCTTATCAAATGGAAAAGGACATATGCTATCCATCATGAATTGTTGTGTGGACTAATCCTTTTCTTTTGCAAGTTGGCTAATCTAGTTTTGCATATCTTGAATCATCTTTTGTAACTTGGCAGTTTTAGTCTCTTCCTCTTTAGCTACAAGTGTTTCAACTTGAAAGTTTAGGGGTAACTTGACCCCTTGTTGAGCTAACTCAAGAAAGTACTTCTCCTTTTCTTGTAAAAGGAGGATCTCCATTGTTTTGACAAGGCTTTTGTTAGCTTTAGTAGCATCTATGTCACGCTGCATGATCACATCATTCTCATTACCAAGGATCTCATAAATACTAGGAGTTTGATCTTGTTGTTGATCATCTTGGACTTGATCGAATGGGGGAGGGTGATAATGATGTGCTTGTCAATCACCTTGGGATTTATTTCAAGATTGATCATCATTGTGGGACTAATTTTGGTCATGTTGGGATTGACCATAATGTTGCTCATTTTGAGGTTGTTCGTGAGTCTAGCTGAATTCACCCTATTGAAAATCAAATGGGCCTCCCATCTTGGCACCACTATAGGAGTGTGCAATAAATGAGGACTTAGTGAAATCATATGCTTGATGTCAAAAGGGTGTAGCTAAGGTAACTTTTGACCTTCTAATAGGATCAAGGGGATCAATATACTCAGATGAAAAGATATCTTCAATAGGATCAATAGACTTAATAACAGGAGCAGTCTGAGGAAGTGGTCTTCCAATGTTATGAAATAATGAATTGTTTAGGAAGAATGAGTTATCCTACTCTTGCAATGAGAAACCAGGTTGCATTTTGAACAACGGATTAAAGCACTCTTGGAACACTGGAGGTGAAGGTTGAGATAGGCTATCTTTTGAAATACTCAATGAAGAACTTGAAGATCTCTCACAAAGTTTAGATTTAGCAACAGATTCAGGATGATCTATTCCTTGATCATGAGGTTTACTTCTACCTTGACCAGTATTCTGGATGGGAAAAGTCTTGCCACTTTGAGTTGTGATAGTCATAGATGAAGATGCGATGAGAGAAGACTTAGGATAAGGCTAGACTCTATCTCTAAGATAATGAAAAGGAGATAAATGGCTATAATAGCCAAGATGCATGATGGACCTGGCACGGATCATCAAGAGAGTGGCTAGAACAACCAAGATAAGACTACTACGACATGAGGTACCAAAGCACAATGAGATAAGGTAAAACAAAGAGAGACAACATGAGTAAAAGAAAAGATCAATCAATTCCTAACTTGAGACACCTAGTTTCTGATAGAGAACAATAGGAAAATAGAAAAACAAACCTCAGATAGAAAGCATATTAGGAAAAAGTTTAACCAGTCAATGGGAATTTGGTCTCTATTTCTAAAATTTTGGTACAGGTTTGCTTAAGAAAACTTTGGGTTGTGTGAGAAAACTCAAAGCTTCACACGAGAAAATGAAAGCTCACGTGAGGAAAAACCTTGAAAAATGAAACTTCACGTGGGAAAATCCAAAGTCTAATAGTTTTGACATAGTTTTTGAGGTAAAAGTTGAATTTTGAGATACAACCTGAATTTTTGTCTGACAAAAAATCTAGTTTCCTGACAGGTTTGCAGAATAGTTTAATCAACAATATCATTTTTAGATTTCAAACATTCATTTACAAACATAGAGGTTGAGATCAAGCACTTGTGAAACAAGTAGTCATTAACAGACCTATCAAGGACAAGGTAACTTGATAGTATCAAGGGAGTCTTTGTTTGATAATGATTGGACAATGTTTAAGACTCAATAACAAACACATAGCTATCCCTATCAAAAAATGGTGAGAAGACAAAACCTTTGCCCCACTGCTTATGTGCATACGTGCACCTCACACAGCCATGTCACCCCCTAGAATCCATAGTATATGTTCAAAGGTTACCCTTGTGGTAGGGGCCAATGTTGTATACCACCTTCAAGTGTCCAGGTGTATGCCTATGGTGGGAATCTATGGGAGAGATTATTCCCCCTCCCTACACAAAGATTATGCCCCCTTTCGAAGGTGAACTGGGTAGGCCACTAGCTAAGGAAAGTTTTTAATAGGCTTTCATTCATGCTAACCTTTGGTGCCCCTGATATAGGGCTAGGGCCTCACAGCCACACCAACACTTGAAAGTCATACACCCCCGCAAGTAGGGCTAGGAGCAGTGCTGCTCAGTAAAAAAAATAAGGCCTTCTCACAATGATAGTCAAAATCATGAGGAGGAAGTTAGCATGGCTTTGGAGTCTTTAGACTCAACAAAGTGTTCTTTATTAGAGTGAGGCAGAATCATCGGTGAAAGGTGTGTACTCACTTGGGTCATTCCTAGAGGTTCAACTTCTGGCATGCCCTCTAAAGGTGACTCAGGACTTGGTTTGGATTTGGAGGTCTGATTTTCTGGTTCTCCCAAAGGGAGAAGAGCATACTTCTCTATCCCATTTCCTTACCCTAACATACAAAACATATTCATCACTGAGTTAGTTTCACTCCACCAAATCCACTAGTTTTTGGGTTTTTGTTTCTCTCAATGAGAGAAGAGCATAATCCCCTGACTAGTGAAAGTGCTAAAGATTCACCAACTTTCCACACTTCCCTAAGAATCTATCATATCAGTAGGATCATTGGGTTTTCAGTTTCATTCATGGTCATCACCTCCATGTAATGAAGAGCCAAATTCCCTAGCCCACTATCAAAATTCTCAAGAAATTTTAATGAGGCCCTATTAAACTATGTGATGAAAGCAAGAAATCAGAAACAACATTTTATAAGATCTTCGACTATCATCCTACAATCAAACCATTAGCATGTTTTATGTTCTTTAACAAATGTCTTGTAGAAAATTGTTATGCTATGAAAAGAACAGAGAAAGATGAATTAATAGCAAAAAGAAACTTGTTAGAAATCTGGAATAGAAAATAGAGAACTGGAAAAAAATTTAAAAACTGGAACCAAATCTCGCGCGAGGACGTACTCCACGGCGTGCGAGAAAACACTAGGTGCTACGTGAAGATAGCTAAACTTCACACGAGAGAGTGCTACTGAGAGTGAAACTTCACGTGGTATGCTCTGGATTCATGTGAGAATTCGTACATAGGACAGTATGGACGCACGACAAAGCTTAAACTTCCCTTCAGAAAAATCAAGCATGAGGCTAGAAATTGAACTTTTCTGCCCCACGATGGGCACCAAAATGTATGTGGGTAAATGTGGGCCTCTAATCCAACCACACACACAACATAGTCATTACTCACATGATTGAATTATGAAAGAGAGTATTGATTACTCAATTCAAAATTCATTGTGAAGTGATCTGTTGCCTTCTAATTAATTGGGGTGTTTAATTTCTCTCAGATTCGAGAGTCAACAACCATAAGACCGAGTTAATATGAATGATTTTAAAAGCTAGAAAAGATGAACAAAACTGAAATTAATCTAGAATGAAATGAAATTTTAAGCTAAGAATGGAGATGCAAGTTTAATCTAGATATCTTGAAAATAAAGATGAAATTAAACTATGAGAAAATAAGCAAACTAAATATGATGAAGAATGCAATATTAAACTAAATGGAATTAAGCTAATTATGCAAATTACAAACTTGAAAATATGAATAATTGAGACAAAAAAATGCTATAGTTTAGCTACTCTCAAAATTGTCCTCTTCAAATGAGAAAAGAAGGTTCATTTTATAGACAAACCCAAAAGAGGAATGAAGAGTTTCTTGATTTGAAATGGGTGACTCTTCATTCCAAATTGAGACAAAAAGCATTGAATTACTTAATTAAAAGAATGGAAATTGCCACACAGGGTGACCTTTCGAATATTGTGAATTATTAATTGAAATAGGAGTGTCCATTCGAATAATCAAGTAATAATTAATTCCTTTTATGTCTATATTAGCTAAAGAGGGTGGATCTTTTATTAAATTTAATTTAAAGCACTTAGGACTTTAGAATTAAATTAATTTATCATAGGGTAATTCAGCTAATAGATTCAAAAGACTTAGGAATTAATTATAGCATAGGATTAATGCAATTTAGGGTTTTTTGCAATTGACATCAACTCAGATAAAGTTAGGTAGGAGAGAGAAAATTGCCTAGCAAAGTAGGACTTCAATGATGCAGAAATTTGAGAAATGCACCAAAATTGATTGAAATTGATAGGTGCCAATTTTGGGGTATTACAAGTAATAAGACCCAAATTAGGATCTAATATCATTAATAGGATGGGCCTTAAAGACGTAATTAGACCTAATAAGACTAATTAACACCTAATAAGACATGTGTAACTAGTCCCAAGTATACCTAATATGAGTAAGAGGACCCATTAAGACCTAATTAGATATAATAGCTGACGTATTATAACCTAATTTGTTAAATTTAGTAATAAGACATAAGAGTACCACTTAAGACCTAATTAGACCTTTAATTAAGACTAATTAACACCTAATATCATGAGTAATAGGATGTGATAGTACACCTAATATGAGCAATAGGATCCCTTAGGCATAATTAGACTAATTAACCCATAACAAGACCTTTAAATTATACCTAGTTTTATACTATTTAATTTACCTTTAAATACATGTGATTAATACATACCTAATATAAGTAATAGGAACTAATATTGAATAGTAATAGTGCCTAATGAGGGACATATTTATGAACTTAATAGGACCCCTTAGAGCAAATTAGTCATAATAAGCCCTAATAATCTATGTAATATGAATAATAGGACCCCTTCTAACCTTGTAATCAGATTGAAGTTAAAGACTAATTAACACCTAATATACTCATACTATGATAGGGCTTTAAGACCTAATTAGACTCAATATGCTTAATATGAGCTCTTAAGACCAAAGTAGACCTATTAGAACCTAATTAGACCTTCTTAGATGCAATTAGACCTATTAGGACATCATAATTCCTAGTTATCTAGGTCTATTTTAAGAGGTCTATGATAGGTTATATGACCCCTTAAAACCTTTTAGTTATGTCCTAATTATACCCAATTAAACCAATTATGTCCTAATTATACCCAATTAAACCAATTATGTCCTAATTAAACCTATTAGGACCTATGACAGGTTATATGAACCCATAAGACCCCATTAGACCCACTATGAGTAACATGACCCCTTAAGACCTATTAAAGCACCTAATTAGACATATTAGTACCTAATTAGACCCAATTAGCTGTTATGACCTAATTAGACCTATTAGAACCTATAATAGGTTATATGACCCCTTTAATACCGAATTAGACCCACTATGAGTAATATGACCCCTTAAGACTTATTAGCACCTAATTAGACCCAATTAGATCAATTTTGTCATAATTAGATCCAATTAGACCAATTAGGACCTAATTACACCCAATTAGACCTAATTATACCTAATTAAACCTATTATGACCTAATTGGACCTATTAGGACCTATGAGAGGTTATATGACCCTTTAAGACCCCATTAGACCTATTAAAATGTAATTTACATTTAAATGTAATTTAGTAAGTGATTTTAATTTCAAATAATGTAGTGAAATGTGCATAGTATTTAATTTTATTTTTATTTAAATTAGGAAAACGTACATGTATATGTAGACTTTATTTGACAGTAAATAAAATCTTTCAGGTACATACATATTCTAGATCTATCAGACATATTATTGCAAATCAGACATGGCAGATGCAGTGTGTAATACCCTCTCCTATGGTGATACTTAGACTTTTCTGATTTGGACATTTTATTATGATGTTCAGAACTATATATTTACATTTATGTTTTGTGGATGATGATATGATGGATATGCTCATTTATGGTTATCATTTATATGTTTATGAGATTAGAAAACTATCTATTTTTATATGTTTTATGGATCTAACCCAAGGATTTGAATCTAACCATTATCATGATGTTTTATGTTTCATGGATATGTGTCTGATGTGTTTTCATGACTTAGGACAAAGTCATAGTTACTCACTTAGTTGAGGTCCACACGATGTATCGATCCTGGTCATCCATTTTCATATATCTGATTTGTATGTATATCCATAGGTATATATATGTATCTCTTCTTGGTGATGCAGGATTGCAGGTACTGGGTATCATCTCCACCTAGCTTCACAGGTTTGAGAAATCCCTCAAAATCCTTGATCATTGTTGTTGTTATGGAGATATCACCAGGTTCCACAGGAAGAAACTTCACCTTTGATCTTTTTATCCTTAGGTGGGGAGTTCCCGAGTCAGTCCCTTGTGTGGATGTATAATGTGATCTCTCAGTTTGTTAGATTTGTGAATCTTGTAGCTAGTTCTTGTCTTCATGGCATGTTCAATTTTGTTAGTAGATTATTGATGTGAATTATTCATTGGAGGTATGATTTAGTAATTGATCTTTAGTAGTAGCTACTATTATACTAGCATATCTCATTAGGAACAAGTTGGTATGTGATTAAATCATGTGATCTTAATATCTATAATAATGAATAATTTTATGGTATTATTTTATAATACTCATAATAACAAAGTGTCTATGACAATATTAATAATAAATGTTTTAAATAATAGTGGTAAAATCTAACTTATGTTAGTAGTTACCTAATATATTTTAGAGTGTGGATTAGTGTATGAATAAATAATACATTTTATAATAACATTATTATTAATATTTAATATTTGTAATAATGTGTCTTACTTATGATATATGTACCATAAGCATATGGGTGCACACACACACACACACACACACACACACACACACACACAGATATATAATAAAATACTTGTGTGAAGGAAAATTAATTTAGATAAATATAAATCTATGTTATTCTCAAAAATGGTAAAAAAGGATTAGTAAATTCTATTACCATAGTTAAATAAATTAGTAAATTATTTTAACTATCTTGAGATCCTTAAATTTAGGAATCATAGATTATAGTTTTAATTAAAATTTATTTCTCCCTTTATGGGAATGGTTTTGCAAACCATCTCATTAACTAATAACAGATGGATAGTTGAGATGGTTGCATCAGTTGGATTACCCGTGCAACCACCATCTCCATTTTATTTATAGGAAGACTTTCCTGTGTGTGGGAGTTGGAGAGGAAATTTGGATTTGAGCAGAGGCTTTAATTTTAATAAGATATTTCTATAGTTTAGAGAAGGGAGAGAATTGATTTTATCTGAGAGGAGGTGAAGGGTTGGAGCTTGCTTGTAGGAGTAATTCGAAGGAGTGCTAGAAGAGATTTAGAAGCTTGATTTCTTCTTCATCAACCGATCTTCATAGGACTCCAGGTTGGAATCCATCCTGAGAAATAGATGTCTTTTATAGTATGAATGTTGTTTTAGATTTATTTGAATGCTTTAGTATTATGTATTATTATGGCAGAACATTTGAGCACTATTGTGTTATTATTGTATTGTGTATTATTAATACATTAATGTATTTTGTAATAATGTATTATTGCAGAAGGATTAATACATTAATGTATTCTGTAATAATGTATTATTACAAAGTTTTGATACATTATTGTATTATTTTTCAGCCAACCATACATTATACAAATGCTCTATTATTGTATTAGGAATGCTATATGATCGTAGTATCCTGTCATTTGTTTATTGTAATATTTTGGCAATACAAACATTTTGTCATTTTAATGAAAATTTATTTTGTATCATTTATACAATACAAATGTTATTATGTCAGCCGTTTTTGTTTTATTTGTATTATGCTAGCCATTTTTAATATTATGTCATTGCAATAGAAATATTATGTCATTTTATTATGGTACCCAACTGTTTATACAAGTCTATAGAATCCCGAGTATAACATCATTTTATTCTCATGTTTTGGTTCTCTGTCATTTGGTCAAGTTTATTATTATTACCTGTATCATTTCCACATGTTTTGGAGGCTGCATTTTTGTTAGGGTTGAAGTTGAACAAGTATAATATTTAAGGCAAGTAGTATAATAATCAGGTTTCCGCTTTATACAAGTATACCATTTAAGTATAAGTTTAGGTACTTTAATTTATACTTCAAGTTATACTTGTATAAAGGGATTAGGTACCTTTCAGATTGATTGGGATAGGTTTTAGCTTCCTAGGAGTTAATTTGTAACTTCTAGATTTTAGATTTTTAATAAAATCAGACTTAGTCAAATTTTAGGCTGAGTCAAATTTCAGACTTAGAATGAAATTTATGGAGCATTATATTTTGGTATATGGAATTTTGTGTAAACCTTAAATTTGTTCAATACTTATTTGGTGGAGGTTATGTTCAATGCATTTAGATGCCTTAATAGGGTTAGGATGTGTGTAGGAAGCAGTTTAGGGTTTAGAGTTGTCTAAGAGGATCAGGACCATTCTAAACATCCTTAAACAGTCCTAATTTCCCTAAACATCCATAAACTATCTTATTATTTTCTATTCCTTGTAGCAGTTCTCAAATGTGTTTATAATGTGTTTTTACTACATGTATGATGTGATTGTGATATGTGGGTTAAGGGTAGAAAACCTAATGACACCTAGTGAGTGGCTCTCAGTGTAGGGTCGGGGCCCTAAGTGGCTAGAACCGGGATAACCAACTAAAGAGTTATTTAACAAGTGAAAATTTAATTAAACTTATGGGAATGGGTTCAAACATTAAAAAGATTAAATGTGCCTCACCCATGCCATTAATGCTAGTAAGGGCTATGGATGGGAGTGGGAGAAGGTACCTATGTGTAGGTATGATCGAATGACGCTTGTCTGTACAAAAGGCATTCGATCCTGCATGTGCCTACTTGGGGGCCGAGGCCCGAAGTGGCTAGTACCAGGAAAACCCAAGGAGTGAGGGCTATGCGATGACACTCACTTAGGTTGTTTCTTAGAATTTCTACCAAGCCTTAGAACCTTTTTGGGGAAAGATTTATACTTTGATCTTCTTTTATTTGCTATTTGGGAAAGGTTACCCAATCCTAGTTATGGCCTAGCTATTCCTTCTTTGTGGACCTTGGTGTTTATCTCCTAGCACGGGGGAGTGGGCCTTTAAGTATCCACAAGGTTGGGTGGTAAATATTTTTATCGAGGTATCTTTTTTGGATGTAGTGTTTGAATATTCATGCTTGCTTATGTACTAGTTTTTGAAAAATGAAGGCTTTGTGATTATCTTTCATGATGTAAAATTATTGTTACCTCCCAAGAGGAGATGAATATAATGTAATCATTGATGTAATTTAAAATGATGTATTTGGAATGGGTAGATTTAGGAAAAGGGAAAAGGGAGATGTGGAATTTATGTATAAGGTGTATGTTGGAAAAGAAAAGGATTTTGTAAGATTTTAAGTTAAGTAGTATGATTTTCATTATGGATGATTAAAGGAAAGGCTAGTGAAACAAATGTAGTATATTTTCAATGTATCAAATGATTTAGATGATTCTGTTTAATTTAAAAGTTATAATGTTCATAAAGGATACTTAGGAATATAGATGATTTTAAATGGAAAATTGAAATGAAAGTACTTTATAGTTTTTAATAAAGAATCTTATAACAATATGATGAAGTTTTCTTTGTGAAGTAAATCTTGTTGTTAGCTTACTTAATGGACTTAAATGAATCATGCATTTAATAAGAAGGGAACCTAGGATGAATCTAAGTTAATCTATGTTTTGTTTATTTAATTCTTTTTAAAATTCAAAAATTTTCATAAATCTCTACTTAGGTTTTCTTTTACAAAGAGAATCTTTGTTCTCTTCATCGGTTCCCTTGTGGGGCATGACACACCAATTCCCCTTGTAGAACTATTTTCATGCACTAATGGACAGATTGAATGGTTGCAAGAATCTATAAATAATCTTTTTAGCTCTACTATCTATAAGAGCACGTGTTAGTCCATCCTTAATAGCTTGATTAGCATTAGGGATGACATTCATGGTACCACTCCTTATGCCCTAGATATTATAGAGGCCATACTTGAGAGCAAGAGACAAGAGGTTGGCTCTGGTCTTTCTCTTAAGGAGGTACAAGCTTTAGTGCCTAAAGAGACCCTGAAAGGGGAAGTTTTCCCATCTTATGCAAATAAAAATTATGTGAAGGGGTATCAGGTTACCAGGTGTGAGGATCCTGCTATATCAGCATTAATATACCCTAGATTTCTAGCTTCTCATGGTCGTTATCTGAATAATGACCAGATTCCACTGTACTTTGCACATCAGATTTTTGTTGAGGTTCTTTTAGGTCATGTTGTTAATTACACTGATTTACCAGCACATCTAGGATAGATGCGTGGCAAGCTTGTTAATAGAGATGCTTTTCATCGAGCTGGTCGATAGAGACCAGTACACAGGGCCATTGTTGGTTAGGGGGCACCTACTATAGCTTCTTCATTGGGTCCTATTGTAGATGATGTTATTTGTAGCACTCAGCTTCAAGTTGCGATTGATAGTGTGGGGGACATTGCAGCAACTGCCACATCAATATCTAGTGATTAGGTTGGTCAGTACCTAATGTCTCGACAAAACTCTAGATCATCAGGTGGAGCATCTGCTAATAGGACCACAAATGATATGTACACTACAATAGGCATCCCTTCACTTTCTAGCCTAGAGGTACTTACAGGAGAGATGACACATGTGACACTGACTAGGTTGGCTAAGGATCTATTGGATGCATATGCATTTATAGTAGCAGAGCATGATATCCCCATATCAGAGGTTAGATCTCATGTGGGTACTATTAGATATGCTTAGCCAAATCCTTCTCACCTAGACCATGGCCATAGTGGCAGTGCTCATGAGGATCCACCTACTAACCACTCTATTGTTGCACAAGGAGAGCCACAATGTACAGACCCTTCAGTCAGTGCAGGGCATCAATTCTCTGATGTTGACCTTGATGATGTTGAATTCATCATGACCACTACAGGTTATCTAGATTTTTTGACACACGATGATACGACTTCCATTCCATCTCATCTAGTTAATCCATTTCATTCATCATTAGAGAGGTGTGTGCAATCTCCTCATGTTGTAGATGTAGATTTGAGCTTGGACCAGACATAACAAAATCTTGATACCTTGGTTGATAGGATTGAGGTTAGGGAGTCTGAGCACTATCAGTTTCCACCACCTATATAGGCATAAATCAAATTATATACATGTATTTAATGTTACAATTAAACTTAAATTTATTTTCAAAATTTCAATCAATTGATATATATATATATATATATACACACATATATTTATATATACATATATGTATATATACATATATGTATATATACATATATATATATATACATATATGTATATATACATATATGTGTGTGTATATATATATATATATATATATATATATATATATATATATATATATATATATATATATATATATATATATATATATATATATATATATATATATATATATATATATATTACTATATTATATATATATATTTATATATATATATAGTACTATATATATATATTAATATATATATATATATATATATATATATAATATATATACTATATATATATATAAATATATTATATATATACTATATATATAGTATATATATATATATATATATATATATATATATATATAATATATATATATATATATATATATATAATCTGTGTGTACAAACTTTTATAACATGTTTTCTTGTACAATATTATCTGTGTGTACACACTTTATAATATTTTAAATCAAACTTAAGAGATCTTTTGTACAATTTTTATATATTTTAATTTATATATCTCTTTCTTTGTAGAGATCTGCACATCCTTCACAGCATGATAGTCACTCTGGGGTGTGACCTCTTAGTGAGGAGTCGATATGATGAGTCCTAGGCACTTTCATATTTGATCACACACACACACACACACAGATATATATATATATATAGTACTATATATATATACTTATATATACTATATATATATATATATAGTATATTATAGATATATATATAATTATATATAGTATATATATATATATAACTATATATAGATATATATATTATATATATATATATATATATATATATATATATATATAGAGTTATATAATATATATATAGTATATATATACTTATATATATATATTATATATATATATCTGTGTGTGTGTGTGTGTGTGTGATGAACTATATTTCATTTCTAGACTCTACATGATCGATTGATGTGTTTGGTGGTTATATTTCAATTTCTAGACAAGCTTTTGATAAAATGTTTTGGCACATGATTGATTCATATGTTTCATATTTATAGTACTTGATCTACACACATGATTGATGTTTCATGCATGTTATATATATACTTTCACTCTAGATATGTGTGCATGTGTGATGAACTTGTAAATTTTTCAATACTTTCAATAGATTACATACACATGTACATGTTTAATTTAAATTTAATGAACTTGATTTTCAATAGGATTACATACATGAATGATTTTTAAAATTCAATAGATATACATGTACATGAATGATGTTTGATTGTAGCACATGTTTATAATGAAAGTTATGATGATGTAAATTTGACACATGTGAGCTATATAATTGAGGGTACCTAGATGTTTCATTGAATCTATCTTATCTTTAAATGTACATTCGATAATAGTCTATGCACTTACTTTTAATTTAATGTTGTTGTATTAGGTCATAATTGGTCCATATTAGGTCCTAATTGGTCCTAATTGAGTCTAATAGGTCATATTAGGGCCTAATTGGTCTAATAGGTCATATTAGGTCATAAATTATCATATTAGGTCCAATTAGGTCCTAATTGAGTCTAATTGGTCCTAATTTCAAGTCCTAATTGGTCCTAATTGAGTCTAATTGGTCATAATTGAGTCTAATTGGTTCTAATTGGGCCTAACTAGGTTCTAATAGGTCATATTAGGTCCTAATTGGTCCTAATTGAGTCTAATTGGTCATATTAGGCCCTAATTGGTCATATTGGGTCCTAATTCATCCTAGTAGAGTCTAATAGGTCATATTAGGTCCTAATTGGTCCATATTAGGTCCTAATTTGTCCTAATTGAGTCTAATAGGTCATATTAGGTCCTAATTGGTCTAATGGGTCATATTAGGTCCTAATTTGTCCTAATTGAGTCTAATTGGTCCTAATCTCAAGTCCTAATTAGTCCTAATTGAGTCTAATTGGTCCCAATTGAGTCTAATAGGTCATATTAGGTTATAATTGGTCCTAATTGAGTCTAATAGGTCATATTAGGTCCTAATTGGTCCATATTTCAAGTCCTAATTGGTCCATATTTCATGTCCTAATTGGTCCTAATTAAGTCTTATTGCTCCTAATTGAGTCTAATAGGTCATATTAGGTCCTAATTGGTCCTTATTGACTCTAATAGGTCATATTAGGTACTAATTGGTCCATATTAGGTCCTAGTTGGTCCTAATTGAGTCTAATAGGTCATATTAGGTCCTAATTGGTCTAATAGGTCATATTAGGTCCTAATTTGTCAAATTAGGTCCTAATTGAGCTCTAATTGGTCCTAATTTCAAGTCCTAATTGGTCCTAATTGAGTCTAATAGTTCATAGTAGGTCCTAATTTGTCTTAATTGAGTCTAATAGGTCATATTAGGTCCTAATTTATCCTAATTTGTCCTAATTGAGTCTAATTGGTCCTAATTTCAAGTCCTAATTGGTCCTAATTGAGTCTAATAGGTCATATTAAGTCCTAATTGGTCCTAATTGAGTCTAATAGGTCATATTAGGTCCTAATTGGTCCTAATTGAGTCTAATAGGTTCATATTAGGTCCTAATTTGTCCATATTAGGTCCTAATTTGTCCTAATTGAGTCTAATAGGTCATATGAGGTCCCAATTGGGTCTAACTAGGTTCTAATAGGTCATATTAGGTCCTAATTGGTCCTAATTGACTCTAATTGGTCATATTAGGTCCTAATAGGTTGTATTAGGTCCTAATTAGTCCTAATAGGTTCTATTAGGTGCTAATAGGTTCTATTAGGTGCTAATAGGTTCTATTAGGTCCTAATTAGTCATAATATTGTCCTATTAGGGTCCTAATTGGTTCTAATTGAGTCTAATTGAATCTAATTGAGTCTAATTAGGTCCTAATTGTTTCTAATAGGTCATATTAGGTCCTAATTGGTTCTAATTGAGTCTAATTGGTTCTAATTAGTCCTAATAGGTCGTAATAGGTCGTAATAGGTCCTAATTAGGTCCCTAATTAGGTCGTAATAGGTCCTAATTAGGTCCTAATAGGTCCTTATTTAGTCGTAATAGGTCCTAATAGGTCCTATCAGGTCCTAATTAGTCCAAATAGGTCCTATTAGGTTCTAATTGTTCTAATTAGTTCTAATTGGTCCTGATTGGGTATAATTAGGACCACACACACACACACACACACATGCACACACGCACACATGGACACACACATGCACACACCCACCCACCCATCCACCCACCCACCCACACACACACACACACACTACATAAAATACAAATGGGGTGAAAGCACAAACCTGTGTCGCAGTAGAGGACAAACCTAGGGGGTTTCCGGCCGAACAGGGTTCGGCTGAAAGAGGTTTGGCCGAACCTATGTGGCAGCCATGAGGCACCAAGTGGTGCCAAGTGGCACCTATGTGGCAAGTATGGTTCAGCCGAACAAGGTTCGGCCGAACCCCTGGAAAATTATAAATAGGCGAAAATTGCCCTCCGGAGCTCATTTGTTCACTAGCGGACTTCCAGATTTTGAGGAGTGCTTAAGAGGGTTTTGGCCGAACTAGGTATGTTTTTTTGTTTGTTTTTTTAAAAAGTTTTATGTTTTTAAATGTTTTTTAATAGTTTTACTATGTTTTATTATTTTTTAATTTGTTTTTTTAATTTAAATAAAATAGTTAATTTTTAAAAATGTGTTAAAATAGTTAATTTGTTTTTCTAATTTAAATAAAATAGTTAATTTGTTTTTCTAATTTAAATAAAATAGTTAATTTGTTTTTTTTAATTTAAATAAAATAGTTAGGGTTTTTTTTAATTTAAATAAAATAGTTCGTTTGTTTTTATAATTTAAATGAAATAGTTAATTTAGTTTAAATTTAATATTTTAAATTTAACATAGTTAAGCATAGTGAAACATAGTTAACATAGTTAAACATAGTTAAACATGTAGTTAACATAGTTAACCATAGTTAAACTTAATAACATAGTTAATCTTAAGAACATAGTGAACATAGTTAACCATAGTTAATCTTAAGAACATAGTTAACATAATGAACATAGTTAATCATAGTTAAACTTAAGAACATAGTTAACTATAATCCTAACTTTAATCCTAGAACCCTAACATATTATAGATAATCCTAACACAAATTGTAACCCTAAACCTTGATCATACTCGTAATTGTAACCATTAACCTTTAACTCTAACCCTAACAATTTAATCCTAACTATAACCCTAAATATTAATTGTAACAATAACCAAAACCCTAACCCTATGCAAATCTCCACAATCACTGCATGCATTCTTTATACACTGTACTTTGAACTCATCTGAATCTTCTAATTTATCACATAAAATAGATTTCACAAATTGTGTCGTACTTCCAGGGATGACCATATTTGAATCAAGAACTGCCATAACTTTTTTATATGATTGCAGGTATAGATGAAACTCAACATGATTTCAACAACAACAAGTTTCACGAACCTTATTTATGCATACAAAGCAAGGGCGCAACCTCTCAAACATTCTCTGACATATTTTCACATCTGAAAATTCTTTCTTGAATTCTTCAAATAATTCACTTTGTGTTGTATCTATAAAATGTTTTGGATGTGCAATTTTCATACCAGTCTCTTCATCTTTCATCTGTATTGTATCTCTTCTATTAGAAGAAACATGAGAGTGAGCGGTCCAATATTCAACGACTAGTTTTTTTACATCTTTAGAAATTCTGTCTTTTTGAGGAAGCCTACAAATACTTACCCAATTGTGTTCAATGTTTTCATCTAACATATTTCTCTTCCTGATATATCTTTGAATAGTTCTTCTAGATATATTTAGTAAATCAGAAATTGCATTCACTTGCTTTCTCTATGTCAACCTTGTACTAGATAAAGTAGTCATAATTGCTCTACATGCAGCACTTAAATCAACTTCTCGACTTGAGTTATTAATGCTATTCAGTGCATCTTGCAAATTTTGAACTATTGTTCGATTTACATTGTCTCTTGAGTTTTTCTTGTTGTCAACACCCAACAACTCCAAAATAGGAGTCATTTATTTTTTCCTGAATAACTTAACAAATAATTGAGCTCTTCCAACCATACTTTTATTTTCAAAGTATTCATCCCAAAGTTTTTTGCAATGATTTTTAATTGTACTTTCAGATAACATTTCTTCTGATGAAAGTTGACTGAAAAGTGAATCCTCATTCATCTCATTCAAATTGCCCATGCCAAAAGATATATTTCCAGCTCTGGAACTACCAATTTGTTCCCCTGTTTCAGTTGCATCTTCTTGAATATCAATAGGTTCTTGTTGTTCTTCTTCAATATCAATAGGTTCTTGCTGATCTTCTTGAACTTCAACAGGTTGATCTTGATTATCTATTTTCTGATATTTTTTGTCATCCTTTGTTCGATCATATTTTCTGATTCTATTTCTTTTATTCCCCATTTGCAAAAATTGTTCAGATTCAAGTTTTCCAAAGCTTTCACAATTCTTTAATTCAATATCAGAGCTAAAATCTGTAAACCTGTATATCAAATACTGACCAAAATCCTATTAACAAAAAAAACTGAATAAAATTAAAGTCATAAAAATTATTAATAAATATAAATCTACAATAAATTTCACATGCAATACCTAAATATCAAATAAAAATCATTAATATATTAAAAAAAACTATTAAAAAACACTTAATTTAAAATAAAAACTATTTAAATCTTACAAATAAAATTAAAATAATTTATAAATCTCAAAAAAAAAATTTTAAAAAAATGATTTTATATAAAAAACTATAAAAAATTGATTTTATTAAAAAAAGTGGGTAAAATTGAAATTTAGGGGCTTAGCTCACATGTGACTGGGTTTGGTCACGAAACTGACCATGGGTTTGGCCGAACCTGGTTCGGCCGAACCGGGTTTGGCCGAACTTGTCTATGTGGCATCCCACATGGCAGCCAAGTAAGCAAAAATTGGGATGACTCAGAAGTTCTCACTTTTGGGCTTCGATTCTCTATCAAAATTTACCTTTCTGTAAAATCTAAAAATAAGGTTTTCTAGAGCTCGGAGTCAGGATTATAATCATATAATTTTTATCATGTTTTGATTCCATATAATATATTATAAATTGAAATTACTTCAAGTAGGTATTTTAACATTTAAGAACACACTCATTTGAAAAATATTAAAAATATCAAATCACGTCAGAAAAATTAAAACTTTATATTTAACACTAGAGGAGAGAGTCCTCTTCAATAATATGTAATTTTTTTTAAAAATGGTGTAGATTTGATAGGAAAAAGTTAACGCGGACTAAAAACTATTGATTTCGGGTAACACCGACTTTGGATAGTTATAATAGACAAAAAATATACTGAAATGCAATCTTTCTTTTTTTATGCACTAGCTATACATGTCATCTAAAACATATTCTGAAATCGGTGTAAAAAAATATTATTTGCATAAATTTTGATAATGCGGACTAGACCCTAGATTTTTAGCATATTTCAGCAATAAAAAAATGGACTTCAAAAATTTAAAAACTATGTCAAATTTTGTTCAAATTTTTTTTAAAAAATTCTAAGTATCAACTTCATCAAATTTTACACATTTCATTAGTTTACATCATCTTCAAATTCTAAACACAAATGCCACTTTTATATCGTCAAAGTTTAAAAATTTGTATGTTGTTGTCCATTTCCTTTATAAAAGTGTGACACAAGTTTGTACTTTTACCCAAATAGTGAACTGCATGACACCATGTGTGGAAACTATGACTCTATGCATAAAATTAGACAAAATTATTTGTATAAATTTGAGAGGCTATCAAGTTCCTATTGAGATTTTTACTCCAAACTTGAATTGTTAAGAGAGTATAAATGTTGTTAATTGCACAAACACACCATAATCTACAACATCCACATGTGTGAACTTGGGGGAAATTTAAACATGTAATTTTAACATTAGTTGAAAGAGGGATGGAGTACGAGAGGAGAAAGGGAGAGGAGAGAAAATGTGGGGGGAGGGACATCGGGGAGAGAGGGAGATGGTGGCTGGAGGGGGAAAGAGAAAGAAAGAGGTGGAATGAAGATGTGGGAGAGATGGAGAGGAGGGAGTGAGGGTAAAATAGACAAGGAAAAGGTAAGAAAGGGGAAGGGATATGAGAGATAGAATAAGTGTTGGGTCCCATCTCCCAATTCCTTCCTATTTATTTCACCCTCTCTCACCCCTCTCCTTCTTTCCAACATCTCCCTTCTCCTTCATTCTTTCTCTTTCACCCTCTCCATTTCCCCTTATGTCTTTCCCCCTCCATTCCCCTCCCCCTCTCTCCCCCATCTCTCTCTCCCATACCCCTCTCCATTTCTTCCCTCCACCTTCCCTTCTCTCTCTTTCCCCCTTTCCCAATTTCCTCTTATCCCTTCCACCTTATCCCTTTTATCATCTCTCTTACCCATCTCTCACACTTTTCCTCTCTCCCTCTACCACTCTCCCTTTTATTCTCTCACTTACCCCCTCTTTTTCATCCTCTCTCACTCTCTTACTCTTTCCTTCTCTCCCTCTTCTCTCCTCTCTCCCAACTCTTTCCAAAACCCTACATCCTAAGACCAAAACCCTAAACCCTATAACTATAACCTCTAAACCTTATACTAGTCTCTAAACCCTATAGCCATTATCTCCATACTAGAACTTCATATTTATAATAGATTCTTCTCAAGGTGGACATACCTCTACTACCTAAAGAGGAAGATTGTGATATTCAACCTATGATTTGAGATAGCTATAATGGTAAATAAGTCTTGTAAACAAATATAACTTTGGGTTGTAAATATCAATGGAAAACTGCTCATTTATATCAAATCATGAATAAAATTTTGGATCTAATTCTTTAGTTTAAGTGGCCTAATGGATCCTTTCTTCATTCCACCAAAGCAAAATTTTTATATAGGTGCATTACTTACAATGATGACATTTTCCCCCATCTCAATTAATGTTGGAAATTGGGCCTTGACACTAATTCATGGAAAAATGCTTGTTCTAACACTTGGGGTACGCCTATAGAGCCAAAACAAGTATTTGTTCCTTGTATTTTATGCTTTGTAGACTGCATTTTTTGAAGCCTAATGGGGGGCTCAATATCCACTCTTCGTGTAGAGCATTTGAATCTGTAAAGCATGTCTATTTTTGCCATCTCTTTGTGAGGGAGGTTTGAGGGTCTTTTAGTCTGTCTATTGAATCAAATTTTAATATTTGTGACCTCCTTTTTGGTTCTATCCCCAAGCTTATCAAATATTGCAATCTATTTTGTTATATTTTTCCTTCAGAAGTGATTTGGATTATTTGGAAAAATAGAAATGGAAATGGGTTTAATGACAACAATAGAGCACTTACGAGGTCTTTGAGGAGACTCATATATTATGATATTGATTTGCAGGTAACAATGACATTAAGACTCACTAGGAAGAAGCTTGAAAGACTTCTTCAAGATAGTATAGCTCGAGTGTTCACATGGTAAATCTTCCATGGCTTTACATGGGATAGACAAACTATTGAAAATGCACCTTTTAAAGTTGGGTTGGATAAATTTGTATGAGAGCTTAAAGCGTAGAGAGAAAGGGAACAACATTTACAAGCTCCAACACTACGTATGGCACATGTTTTCATATATCCATATCTGTATCACATGCAACAAGAGGAAGAAATCGAATGGATGAGGGGCCTCTTGGCTAGATAGCATGGATAAAAAATATTGCCCCTAGTTGTAGGGCTTCAGTAGTAGTTATCGAGATGTCACAAGATATTTATCTTTTTGGTGCAGATCAACTATATAATGATGTATTTTGTATATTCTCTTGATACTCTTTGTCTCTATCTAGTAGTTAGAGGTCTATAATTACCATATTTTTTCAGTTTGATAGATACATGTGATCGATTGAAAACTAGTTTTTTCTCTATTTGTAATGTGTTTTCATGATCTTTGATAGAAAACAATATTAATATAATATATTTAATAAAATAATATTTAAATTGATTTACTAATTAATATAATATATTATAAATTAATTTTACTAACATATTTATATTTAATAAAGCAAATTTATATTAAAGATGTGAAAATATCAGATATTTAAAAGCTATTATCAGTTAATAAAAATCTATTTAACAATATAGTAAAAAAATTACTAACAGTTATATTTAATGTAATGTATTTTAGCATTCAATAGCAAGCTGATAGAACTTAAGCCCCCATAATTAATTAGGGGTGGGATGGGCCTAAAATTAGGGTGGGTAAGCTCCTACTATTCTATGGGGTAGTTATGGTGTATAGAATCTGGTCTTCGATGAAGAATTCCACCTTTAATCTGGGTCATATGATTGTCAAAGTGACTTGAGATGGGAAGAGAGATAGGTGGGGGAGCTACTTAGAATTCCCAAGTGGTGGGCCCTACCCTATCCAATATCCTAGTTTTGGTTGGGGGGAAGGGGGGGCACCCTATCCAATAGCCTAGTGGGAAATCTAGTAGGCCTTCGGATGGACCTACCCTTTCTACATGGGAGAGAGCTTAAACTACAAAAGTACAAGCCACATTATTGAAGACCCTCACCTGACAAAGGCGAGGTGGGTGGGAGGCAATGTTTATCCAGGGGCTCACCAACAAACCCTCGGACCTACCTGCACTTTGTTCAATATCTCCTCCAACCCCTATTAGGAATTTTTATGATGCCTTGCCCCAACAGAGTGATTGATGCTTCCCCGAGCCTCCAAGTCACGAATCTAGTTCATTGGCTAAGTAGTAGAAGAATCAATAATCAACATTGAAATCGACCTCACCTTCATTTCATTCAGATTGCGGGCCCTACTATCTATAGGTCTCACCTTCATTTCATTTAGATTATGGGTTCACCTCGACAATAGGTTGCATAATCATCATACTTTCAACATGATGTGAATATGATGTATAAAAATAGAAATGCTCATTAGAAAGAGGATGAAATTAATTAAAAAGCAATTCAGAAAGTAAACATTTATGAATTAAAATAAAGTTTTGAAAAACTCAAAATTCATAAGCAAGTAAAATATTTTAATTTACTTATAAATAATAAAACATCAAATAGTTTTTTTAAATTGAAATAAACATCAAACATTTTTACAATGTGAATAAATGAAAATATAAGTGGACCTGCATCTCTTAAATCAAATACGTAAATAATTAAACAATTAGTGGAGATAATTAAACTGAACAATGAAAGATGAGGTGGCACGTAAGGTAAGATTTTGGTTGAGTCGTGTGGGGACAGTAACAACGACAACTCTTTTCTGACGAAAATGAACGACCCCAATCATTTGTATCATCTTGCGAAACTCCACACCATTGATCGCTCAAATCATGCGAAGATTTCTCCTTCTCTTGAAAATTTACGGAGTATTTCCCAAAGTAGAAGATGACTTACTGAAATACAATGATAATCATGCGAAGATTTCTCCGTGTCTTCTAGTGGTTAAGAATCAATATTTTTTAAGTGGCGACTTCTATCGCGGTTTCACATTCTTTCCAAATTAAACAGACTTCCAAGTTGTGCAAAATGGGAGGATTGTCTATTCAAACTCTACTTTGAGGTAGCCGAATAATTATGCGTGAAAGAAAATCAAGTGGAGAAAAGAATCACTCGTACACATTTTCCCAGTTTTTTCCAAAGCAAATCAAGTGGAGAAAAGAGTATTACAAATTTTTTTGAGTTTTCTTCCAAAGCTAAAGAAAAGCATTTCACTTTTCATTATGCGCTGAACAGCTAGGGATAGATCACCTTTAGGAGAACTTTCTTAACACAAATTTAAATGCAAAAATATTTCACAAGGAGCTTTCTAAGAAATGGTTGACAAGGCACAACTGAATCATTTAAATCATGCGAAGATTTCTCCTTCTCTTGGAAATTTCTTGAGTTTTTCCCAAAGTAGAAGATTACTTACTGAAATACAATAATAATAATCATGCGAAGATTTCTCCTTGACTTGAAATTAAACAGACTTCCAATAATAATCATATTTACTTTGAATAGCACATTATTAAATGAAAGGCATAGAAATAGTAAGACCTTTCAAAACGTATCCCAAGTTGTGTAAAATGGGAGGATTGTCTTTTCAAACTCTATTTTAAGCCAGCTGAATAATTATTCGCCAAAGAAAATCAAGTGGAGAAATGAATCACTCGTACAAATTTCCCCAATATTTTCTAAAGCAAACCAAGTGGAGAAAAGAGTCGTACAATTTTTTTCTGATTTTTCTTCCAAAGCAAAAGAAAAGCATTTTACTTTTCATTATCACCTTTACTAAAAGCAAGAATATCTTCTATTTATCAATTGATGGGCATATGGGGCATTTTCTAAGGAATGGTTCACAAAGCACAACACTTGATAAAGGTTTTGCAAATGACGTTGCAAGCAAGGTGGGTTTAACCATAGAGGAAACTCTATAGTTAAGTGTGTTTGAGTTGGAGTAGTACTGGGATGGGTGACCTCCCGAGAAGTCCCCGTGCTTCACCTCTTTGAGCATCACCTAGATCCAGTGAGTGCTAAGTGTTCCATCCATTCTCATGAGAGATGGCTCCATGTGAACCACTACTCATGAAACATGGGTCAATGAATTCGACTGGAAAAAAAAAAAAAGAACTACACATTTGAATACTGGTAGCAATAACATAACTTATTGTAACAGTAATGTTTGTATATTTTTTTAATTCATTTTTATGTATTTTTTGGTTAGTTTGAGAGAATGTATTAATACCTGTATATATTATAAAATGACACAATGTTGTGTAAAGTTAGGCTTGATCATTTAGCTCTTATTTTATTCTTATACATTGCAATCTAATATATAATCATTTCAAAACTTGTATTTATCAAATTTATTTGTACATAAACCTTAACATAAGTGGTATCCATCTAGATTTGAAAATTTGCATATCAAAGGTAATTTCCATTGTTGCACGGACTTAATCATTGACTATTTAGATGTTAAATTCAAATGTTAGTCAATTTTTGCACATTATATTTTGTTCTTTGGTTGACCAAGAATTAATTTGCATGATTTAGTTATATGTGCTAATATTTAAGGGCATTAAATTACATTCATGTCATATCATCTTAACTTTGAAGCATGGTTCACATATTATTTACATTAAGGGAGGAAAAATTTTCAATTTTTGTAGTAAAAAAATCTAGATCTTCATGATTATCCTACCATCATCTGTATTCTTGAAGAGTATCACAATTATTCACCATTTTTTTTAATGAGATTAACTAATAGAACATGTCTTGTTCTAATATTAATGATAATTTTTTAAACCCTTGTTTCTAAATATCACCAGTCTTAGACATCTAGAATGAGAAGAAAAAATGAATAAATTAATAATGTCAGAAATGAAGTGGAGAATCACACAAAGGATGGTTCAATCTATCCATAGAAGATAAATATACAATTATAGACGAGACGCATACTTATAGATCAATCTGAGAAAAAGAACCAATTTAAGATAAAATTTGAGAATCTACAAAGATAGAGACACTAATACATTTTACCTAGTTTTTCTACCAAAATTTTCGACCATGAAATAAAAAAGTTTTGGTTGGTCGGATTATAGAAGGAAAACTTTCATTTTTTTTGAAGTTATGCCCGTGTTAGTCGAAATTTCAACCAATACTGTGTGAGTCAAAATTTTGACGAATGTGGGCATCACTTTAAAAAAAAAGGTTTCATTTCTCATTCATATTACCACGGTGTATTTTTTCAAGGGAATTTTAGTGCACGAAATGTGAATTCGAAGATCTCTGAGACTCTTTTTTACAAATTTGGGCTCGTTGCTTCCTCTAGTTGAGCACCATCGGCTTCATCCCAGGGTTTTTTTGGAAACACAAATTATAAGATCTCTAATTAGAAGATCTATGAGACTCTTTTTTACAAATTTGGGCTTGTTGCTAAGTATGCATCATGATTTTCCCTATGCTCTATTCTTTTGAAGGAGAACACAAGAAAATATATCAGATTTTTATGTCTTTTACCTGTTCTTTTCATGGCTCGATGAGGGTTCCATTATATAATGTTATGGTCAAGGGTTTCTCTGCAATATTTGCACATTTCTCAACTTGAAGGCTTTCTACATTCTCTATTATGTATTATTCTTCTTTAGGGTTTTGTATTATGCTAGTTTGTTGACATATTTAAACAGTAACAACTTGATTAAGCATTGAAAATATGGAGAAGCCATGAATGATCTTTGAGATTTTCGCTCCTCCATGTTACAATGAGTTTTATTTATTTGGTTACAGTAAAGGGAGCAAAACTCTTGGCTCCCTCCTCCATCAAGCATGTGGCTTGTCACTCTATGATATTTCCTTTTAAAGTTTATTACTATCTCTATGTGAAGAGTATAAATATGTATTTGGTAACATTGAAGGATGAGAAAAATGGATTTAAGCAGTGTGGTTGCTGAATGCCATATGGATACTAAACCTTATCCTACTAAAAGATTGGCATTGCTTGGCCTCAATCTAAAACTAGGAGAGGGTGAATTTTGTCACTAGGTATCTAGTGATACACTTCTTTTTATTGAGAAGGTATGAATATCAAGTGATAATACTATCCAATTTGAATAAAGTAGCTTAGGAAATCCTTGATATAAGATCACAAGAGCAAGGAAGAACTAGCTTCAACTTATGTGTCTATAACGTCTATTATTCTCAAATAGGAGCTTTGAAATCCTATGAGATAAGATCACAAGAGAAAGGATGAGATTGGCTTCCGCTTACTTCAATAATATCTATTGTTTTCAAATAGGAGCTTGGAAATCCTTCTTATAATCGAAGGATTAGATTGGCTTCAACCTATGTTAATAATATCTATTATTTGCTGCTCATTATTTTCTTCATTGGTGTTTCATTTTTGCAATTAAATGAAGATTGACCTATTACTATGCTTAATGCTTAAGAATTGATGATTTTATAAGATTAAATGCATGAAAATACCAAGGACATATCAATAACCTCATACCTCAAGTACTTATAATCAGTATGATCGACAAACAAAGAATTACTAGTAAAAGGATAAGGTTACACATCCACATCCACATCTGTTGGCATGATTAAACTGTTTAATTTACTGGATACCCAATCAACATTATCATTTTCTTCTTTTATTCATTCATTTGGAGTTGTATTTAGAGGTAGATATTTGTTGCTGATTTCATGTTTATCTGTTACATATGCTATTTACTGTAAAAAAAATAGAATCATTCATGAATTTAGAAGGAAAGAATAAGATTTGCTAACTAATTCTGAGGATTAATATAAAACAGATTTCTATAACAAGGCTTTAGAATAATATAGACTAATGTAAAATAGATTTCCATAAAAAGGCTTTATAATAATAAATTTCATATCAGATGTGGATGTGGATGTACAACCTGTATAAGTCATTGTCATCTTTATTATTTGTTGTAGCAAATACATCTGAAGCACCAACAGAAGCACCATTAGGTCTATTTGGAAATCAAAATTCAAAACCAAAGGCTTGATACTTCTGAATATCAACATCACTGACACTTCTTCGGGCATATTTCATCTACTCCTCAAAATGAGCAGCCTTTATTTCAGCCACCTTGTCACTATCATCCTCATCCATTGCCTTGGGGTTCTCACTTCTTTTTCTTTCACATTCAATATCCTGTAAAAGTGCAGAGGAAAGAGAACATGACAAATTATCTTTAGATGATGTTTGAGTTCCTACACCACCGCTTTGATGTTGATAGTCATTGTGTTTCTTTATATTAGAGATTACTTATTGTGATCCTTTGTGCTTGTTTTCATGTATTCATGATGAAAATATAAACCTTGTTAACTTTCATTAAAACATGAAAACATCAAACCTGTTCTTTGAGGGCTCAATGTCAAAGATGCCTTTTATGTTGTGTTTAATGACAATGCTTGTCATTTGTTGTTTTAGTTTTCCTTATTTTGAAACAATGCATTTGTTTACTTCATGATATTGTAAAATACTATTTTGATCACTGCAGCTATGTATTGAAGCACCTTGTTATCCTATACTTTGGAATACTTTAATACATTGATGACTATTTGGAAAGTATTTGGTGGCACTAAAATATAAATCATTTGTCACTGTTTCTTTTCTCTATGATTGATTATAAATATCATGGTGTTTTATGGCACTTTCATTAATTGTATCATGGTCGTGCTCTACTATTGTACTTAACCTTTAACATATCTCCAATGACTACAATGACTTGCACATGCTTGTACCTTATAGTTGTTCCATCTTCTTATTGTGATTGGTTTTTATATAAGGCATGATATGTCAATGTCTTCTTATTGTGTTTATTCTATTAGGACTTCAAACTGAGTGACATTTCCTTTTCACATGAGCATAGAATTCAAACTTGCCTCTATAGAAGAAATTGTTCATTAATAGTAGATAGATGTGTTTTGCCCTATGATCTCATGATAATGGCCATATTCAATAACTCTATAACATGATGGTTGTTCCTTTTAAGAGAGATGGTTGTTCCATTGTTCTAAAAACTACACTTTTTTGTCCTTTTGACATGATAGCATTATATGTCAGAAACTTTGAGGTTCTCTTACCTTTTTGTATGTCATGGCTTCACCTCTATGTAGCTAAATCTCACTCTGAAAATGATCTTCTTTTAGGAAACAATGGAAATCCTCTATGGGTTCATACTTATTGTGACTTCCCATGGTGCACTATCATTGCTTGTACACTATATTTTTCCAATTCTTTTAAATTGTCACTATCTTTGAAAATTAACTCCATATGTTGCTTACATTTGATTCAATTTCCATATTAATTACTCTCTTCAGTTGTATTAGAAGATTTTTCCTTAAGCATGTGTGATGTAAACCTAGATATAGATGGGTATTAATGCTCAATTGAATTATACGTTCCAATAAAAATGTGAACTCCTATTAATCTACAAACTCTCATGTTAAACAACTACAAAATAAAGTCAACATAGTTAGATAATTTAATTTTAACTTTGTTTGTGTTAACAAAACTATGTTGACTTTATTTTGTAGTTGTTTAACATGAGAGTTTCTAGATTAATAGGAGTTCACGGATACTAGTGTGCCATAGTTTCCCATCTATAACTAGTGAGATGCACATAACACATGTACCTCATGCTAGTGTGCTTGGATACCTTGTATACACTATTTTTCATTAGACTGGACATTATCCAAATAGTGAGTATTTATATAAAGTCCTATAACACACAGACGGTCCTCCTTTTACACTAATTAATAATAGTGACAACCCTCATCGGTGGTTGGATAATGTCTAGTCTAATCCAAGAACACTTGCATGAGGTACATGAGTTATGTTCATCTCACTAGATATATATGGGCATTAATGCTCAATTGAATGATACATTCACATAAAAATGTGAACTCCTATTAATCTACAAACTCTAATGTTAAACAACTACAAAATAAAGTCAACATAGTTCCTTTAACACAACCAAAGTTAAAATTAAATTATTCAAAAAAGGGTTTGTGTTTTGAGTTAATTGGTTTATGTAAATCTGTTTTGTGTTATACCCATATGGATCAATGGCAAGGTTTTAGTCTCTAAAACTTTTGTGGATAGTTCTTGTTTATATCCCTATTTCATATTCAGTTTTGAAAGTATTGAAAGTATTGAAGTTGACTAATTCTAGCTCAAGTATAGTTAAATTGTCCTTGCTGCTCTAGAATGACATCTTTGTTCAAGCCATTGATTGCAAACATTTATTAAGTACTTGAATCTACAATAAAACAATAGTGGTGAATGTATGATTATTATAATCATATGATTATATGTTATAATATTTATGTAATAAATGTAGTAATGATGGTGTGGTGCATTATTGATATAGGCTCAATGGCTCTTGTCAATGTGGTGGTGGGTAGTATGCGTTGAAGACTTTACAAACACAGAGCAACCCTGGACAATAATTTTGGTGCTACCCAAATAGAAAAAAGGTTGCTAATGTGTATATATTTAATGTTTCTAATGTAAATACTATTCATTATATTATAAGAACTAATGTAGATTGGGCATCACATGAAAATAATGGATGCAGATACTTTAGTTGGGTCGATGACAACTCATCTGCATCTATCTGCCCATCTCCACTTATCCACGATGAAGGATTTGAGTGCAAAACATGTGAGGCTAGGGAAAATTCTGAAATTATATTTTTACAATGGCTTCTCTGTATTGTAATTGCATATCTCTGTTGCAACCATATGCAAAGATGAACTTAGGAATTAGTTAGTTTAGTATTTTCATATTGTAACTTATATTTTAATATGGATATGACGTAACTTCTCTTTTCCTCAAGTGCACATATATATGGTTCACATCTTTTTTTAGAATATTTCTTCATGTTTATGGCTTAGGTGAGCCCCAATCTACTATCAATCACATGATTTAATGTATAGTGTTTTCTTGGTTATTCCATTTGTTCCTTGACCTTTGAAGGCCATTTGGTAATTTCAACTACACCTAAGGATCCATCATTAGTTTTGGAAAATAGGATTCATGTTGCAGTGCCCAAGCTACAAGATGGGAAAAGAGAGGCAAGAAGAGTGGAAAGAAGATGATATTCCTGAGATCATGGATCATTTTCAAGCTTCAGTGAGGCTTCGTACTATGTGTGTGAATTTTGTACCTAGCTATAAACACAACACTTTAGTAAAACATTAGAGGTTAGCAAAAATCAAAATTGTGCAATGAATTGAAAGCTAAACTAACCAGGTGATTTACTACCTTCTAGTAGGTGCGAGTATGTATTCTCAGATTGTACCGAGATCAGTGACCTTGATGACACCTAAATGAAAGATTTGAATGCAAAATCTAGATATGAAATGAATGCAAATTAAGCTATTTTTTTATGTTTTCTATGCAATATGAATGAAAAACTGATATGAATCTAAACTAAATGAATGAAATTGATATTCTATGAATTGATCTAACAATGATATGGATCTATTCTAAATGATATGCAATGCTCAAAATAATGAAATTCTTACAACAACTTGGATTCACAAAGATGATTCTTCAGTCTCCAATTGGGCAGCGTGAGGATGCAAATTCATGGATCCCAAATGAAGAGCTGAAGCCTTGATTTTATAGAAATCCAGGGCTTTGGAGGTGCATGGAAAAAGCCATAAATCACTCTTGATGAACTTGGGTTGATTTTTGAATTAACAAGAAATAAAAGATAATTAATTTATAAAAACATGCAAAAGCAAGGCTTTAACTCAAAATAGAGTTTAGATCAAATTTCAACTCATCCTCAGATGTTGAGTTTCAATTTTAAAATTGATTGTTAATTTCTAGTTGTCTGCTTTTCTGATTGTGCATGATTTAATTATAAATTAATTTAAAAATAAAGTGATTTATTCTCAACTTAACTACTTTTGAATTAAAATAACTAATTTATGGGTTAATTAATTATTAAATCAAATTTTATTAAAAAATAATATCATTAAATATGACAACTTGCTTTAATTAATTAAATAAGAATTTAATCAATTAATGATAGGAATTTTGATTTATTGTCAAATTTAAATAATAATACTTAGGAATAGATATAATTAAATTTAATTAAATAATTAAGTGGCAAAATTAAATCTAATTAATTAAATATTCAAAATATTCAATTAATCAAACTTTAGGATAAATAAGATTTATCGCCAAATAATCATTAAATTAAAGATAATTAAGATAATTAGGAATATTGCTAGGAATATTCCCTTATGTAGATTTTAAGATAATCAATTAAGATTTGATGATGTTCAGATGTGCCTTAGGTTGGGACTTTGGTGTCAATTTTGTTCAATTTTATTGATGTAGGAGGTTAATGAACCTATAGCCCATTTTTGGGGTATTACATTTTGCCCCTCTTTGAATTACTGTGCGTAGTGCAGTGGTTCAAAGACAGTCTGTGTTTGATAAAGATATGAAACTAATTGAAAAGATTCACCAATTCCAAGATAGAAACCGATTGAAAGATATGGTGATGTTAGGTCCTGAACGACCAAAGATAATGTTCACTATAGCAACAATGAACCACTGAAACAAAAGTGTCAAAATGCCTGATCTTCAGCCTTATGATTGTGAAGAAGTGAGTGATCAATTCTAGACTCAATTGTCCTTATATTGAATCACATTGGTATCACATCTAAACCCTTCAGTTACGAAGAACCAAGGAAAGAACACTAATGAACTAATAGTTACGAAAAATTGATATAGTTTACAAGATTAAGAGAGTACCAGATTGATATGGATCTCGATGAATCTGATATGCCCCAAGCACTGATAGATTTTCCCTGAGCGATGAGGACTTTTGATGAGTCAGCAACTAGACATGGTTGTTGTCTTGATTACTGAGGAAAAATTTGATAGACAAAACTAGATTTACAGACTTGAATGATGTGCAATACTATGCCCCCTTCGGGATTAAAATTGAAATCTGACAAGAAAAGTTAGCGTTATCATTTAGAAGCATGTTAATCAATTTGAGAAGTGGTTATACACGTTTGAGAACCTATTTTGCATCATTTAGATGTCCTAAAGACCAAGTTTGACTAGGTTTGACCATGAGTTGACCATGGTTGACCAAGTTAAAATTTTGATAGTTTGATGTAAGATAATTAGTTAAGTTGAATACTAGATTTTTGTGATGATTGAAGGTCGATTATGCAAGTAGTTAACAATATAAACAATCTTAGATTTTGATTTTGATCCCGAAAATGGGTTCTACTTGCTATTTCGTTGGAGGGACCATGTGAGATTCAGCTCTTGTTAGATTTGAAGATGTGATTTGAAGAATTGTTTGAGCTTTGAAGTTTATCCAACCATTGTGAGATCATGCAAAGTGCAAAATGCAAAGAGACATGCAGAATGAAATGCAACCTAAGACCTAGGACCTAGTCACTGATCATGTGTTGGTCATTCTTATCATTGAATTTTTTTAGGTAACCGAATAAATCAATATAATATCCACTAGCTATGACACCATAGACATATGAATATCGATTTGTATGCTCAAGAATCAATACAACGCGCATTGGCTAGACAACCATGGACATATGAATATCGATTTTGTTTTTGGAATGTCAGATTAGATATAAGCACCAAGGCACAAACACCAGGATGACCTGAATATCATGTCCATTTTGATATTGCAATTTTTATAAGCATCAAAACATAAACATCATGATGACCTGAATACGGCTTGCATTACAAACACATCAAACAGTCAAGAGATCATTCCAAATCCAGTGTGAATTACCCATAGTGACCCTTTATCATTCACATCCTTAGGCAAGATCACATTTCATTGTAGGAGAAAGAACTCAATCAAAAAGATAATAGTTAGATCAAACTTCCTTGAATTTTCTAGGTATCAATGGTCGAGGTACGCATGGCCATCCAATTCGAGATAGAGGCTCTTATAGTTGGACACCATTTCAATCCAAAATTTCTAAAGTTGTTAGATTTTCACATACAAGTAGAAGACAAAGAAAAGATTATGCCCCCAGTCATCACTCTCTAAATCCTATAAAGGACATCATCGAAGAGCTCAAGGGAACATAATATGCAAAAATATCAATGCGAATCAGTAAGCATACAAGGAGATAAAAAAATGAAAAGCACAAATTGTTTTCAATGTGTGTTTGATGTTTGATTGTTGTTGTTGATGCAAAATCCTTTCTGGAGACAAGACAGGCTGACTGACTCGAATGAAGCTTCAAAGGACTCTGACTGGATATGACTCATCTGATGTATACTGGAGACCATATGACATTGATTGCCCCCAAGTTTGAACATTGATAGGATACAGACAATTGAGCTAATTGACGTATAGACTAGCTTATTGAAAACAAAGAAATGTAGAAACAAACTGGGAGATATGTACAAACTAAAGCAAGATTGAAAGTTGGGAAAGACCAAGATTGCACTGATAGATGGAGCATTTTGAACAAGTGGTGCCCATTTTTTGAGTTTTCACCATCTTGGCAAAGATTCTATTTTTCTACCATGGCGCCTGTTTCCAAGTTTTCACCAAGGAACTTTTTCTTTTTCTCATTTTTTTGCTTTTTTTCATTTTTTTCATTTTTTTGCTTTTTTTCATCTTTCAATTTTGTTTTGATATTTTTGATATTTTTTACTTTTTTTGTGAATCATCAAGATGCCTATTGCTAGGTTTTCACCAAGATGTTCATTTTTTTAAGGACTTTTTCCAATTTTTATAATTTTTTCAGGACATTTTACCATACACTGAATGCCTTAGGCATATAATTTCTTTAGATGGAGAACATTGATTGGTTCTCAGAACTGTTCTCCTTCAGTCATTGAGATTTGATAGGCACCAGAGCCAAAAGTAGCAGTGATAACAAAGGGACCTAGCCAGTTGGGTTCAAACTTCCCCTTGCATTCTCAGTGTGATTGATTGTTGGGATTCTCTCTCAAGACTAGATCACCAACGTAGAATTCTCTGTGTCTGAATTTCTTGTTGTAGCCTCTATACATTCTTTTCCAATACACTCTAAGATGATCATACGCTGCTTATCTGTGCTCATCTAGTAATTCAAGTTCTTGCAACCTAGACACTCTATAGTCTTCATCAGCTACTAGACCATGCATTCTGATTCTCAATGATGGGATTTCAACCTCAATAGGTAGTACCGCTTTAGACCCATAAACTAAAGAAAATAGTGTAGCCTTTATGGGCATTTTGATACTTGTTCGATAGGCCCAGAGAGTTGGATTGATCATGAGATGCCAGTCTCTTCCGATTTTATTAACTATACGATGCAAGATCTTCAATAGATTCTTGTTGGAAGCCTCTGCTTGTCCATCCCCTTAAGGATAGTAGATAGAAGACCAATGTTGTGTAATCTTGAATTTGTCACATAGATCATCTAGGTCTTTGTTCTTAAATTTTCCACTATTATCTATGACTATGGAATGAGGGATCCCATATTTGCATATGATATAATTCAATATGAACATAGATATTTATTTCCCAGTTGCTTGTGTTAAGGGAACTGCTTCTACCCATTTTGTAAAATAATCTGTAGCTATGATTATATGGGTATGTCCATTAGAAGAATGAGGATGTATAACTCCTATAAGATCAAATTCCCATTGGTGAAAAGGCCATTGTGTAGTAAAGGGGATTAGATCTTTCCCTAGAGCATGAATTAAGTGACCATGTACTTGGCACTTTTGACAACTCTTAGCAAACTTGATTGCATCTTTCTCCATTTTTGGCCAATAGCACCTAGCCCTAATAATTTTTTGAGCTAGTGTTAAACCATTTGAGTGTGACCCACATATACCCTCATGGACTTTCTTGAGTGCACGTTGAGACTCTTCCCATTCTAAACATCTAAGTAGTGTACCATCTAGACCTCGTTTGTATAGATCATTACCAATGATGACATATCGGGAGGCATTACGGATTAGGTATCTTTTCTCATGGCAATTAAAGGTATCAGGAATGATTTGGTCTTGGAGATAGGAGAAAAGGTTTTTGTAGTGGGATGAATCATCACCCACAACAGTGTAGATCATTCGGGTTTTGGGTGAGTCATATGCAGGATAAGATAGTGCTTCCACCAGGAACTCGTAGCATAGCTCATGTTTAGGTTGCTACAATAAAGTAGATAACATTTCCATTGCATTGACAACCTTATTCTCTGTTCTAGGTATCTACTCAAATGTGATAGATATGAAATATTTCTTTAGATCATCTACCATTCTCTTGTAGGGAACAAGCTTTTCATCCTTAGTTTGATACACATCATTGACTTGATGGATAACAAGTTGGGAATCTCCATGAATGTGTATCTTTGTCACTCTCCACTCAATTGCCATTTTCATGCCATTTAAAAGGGCTTCATATTTGACAATGTTATTTGTACAAGGAAACTTGAGTCTAAATGCTTTAGGGATTGAATACCCTTGACGAGTAATAAATAAGATGCCTACTCTAGATCCATTCTGTGTATAGGAGCCATCAAAGAACAACTACCATTCTATAGAGGAAAGATTCATGATAGAGGAATCTAGGAATTCCATATGCATTGGTGTATCATCCTTCATAGGTCCATCCGCCAACTGATCAGCAATAACTTGGCCTTTTACAACTTTTCTTTCAACATATTCAATGTCAAATTCACTTAAGAGCATAAACCATTTAGCCAATCTACCTATGAGAGTAGCTTTTCTTAGTAGGTACTTGAGTGGATCGATCTTAGCCACCAAATGAGTGGTATGGGCTAACATATAATGCCTTAGTTTCTATGATGTGAAGATCACAATGAGACAAACTTTCTCAATCATTGATAATTCTTTTCATATGCAACCAAAGTTCTACTGATATAATAGATAGCTCTTTCCTTTTTATTCTCATCATGCTACGCTAGCAATTTCCCTAGTGATGTATCTGTTGTAGAGACATATAGGATCAATGGCTTCCCTTGAATAGGAAGCATCAAGATAGGAGGATTTGATAGATATTCCTTGATGTGATTAAAGTTTTTCTCACATTCTTCATTCCATGCAAATGTGACACCTTTATGCAGAGTTTTTGTAAAGGGCTGAGATATGTTCACAAGTTGTGATATGAGTCTTCTGATAGATTGAACTCTCCCCTGTAATGTTCTCATTTGGCTAATATTCTTCGAGGGTTGCATCTCCATTATAGACTTTACTTTAGCTAGATCAACTTCAATGCCCTTCTTTGAAACTATGTATCCTAAGAGCTTTCCAGATGTAACACCAAATGCACACTTCTTCGGATTTAACCTGAGACTAAATTTTTCCATTCTATCTAGGATCATTCTCAAGTCCTTTAGATGTTCAGCTCTAATCATAGATTTTGCTAAAGTATCATCAACATAGTCCTCCATAGTTCTATGCATCATATCATGAAAGATAGATGTCATGGCTCTTTGATAGGCAGCACCTGCATTTTTCAAACCAAATGGCATAACATTCCAACAGAAAGTACCCCATGCACATGTGAAAGCAGTTTTCTCTTGGTCTTCTAGAGCAATTTTGATTTGGTTATATCCAGAGAAACCATCCATTAAGGAATACATCTCGAAACCCATAGTCATGTCCACTATCATATCAATGTTAGATAGTGTAAAATCATCCTTTGGGCATGCTCTGTTCACATCTCTAAAGTCTGTGCACACTCTGATTGAACCATCTAGTTTAGAAATAGGTGCAATATTAGAGATCCATTCAGCATAGTCTATCACTTGGATAAATCCAACCTTTAGGAGCTTCTCTAATTCAATTTTTACTAAGAGTGCAACATGAGGATGCATCTTTCTCAACTTTTGTTTAATAGGTTTTACTCTAGGAGCAATAGATAGATGGTGCATTATGAAATCTGGATCCAACCCTGGCATATCTAAGTATTTCCATACAAAGTTAATCTTTCTCTCTATTAAGAATGTTGTAAAATTTTTCTTTTCTTTTTCTAATAAGGATTGTGCCACATGGATCAATTGAGGTTCTTCTACTATTCCCAAGTTGATGGATTGAGTGGGCTCAACTAGAACTAGAGATCTGTCTTGTAAATGACTTGGAAGGACATCAAATATCTCATCCTTAGTTTCCTCAGAGAGGTTTTCACCTTTGGATACGTCTTTTATTTTTACTTTTGACAGTTCTGAGACTGCCACAAAGTGGTTTTCACCCTTACAACTCTTTTTCTTTTTTTTTTAATTCTTATTTTTCTGACTAACATATTTGATGTTAGACTCCGTCATGCTGACACTCGGTTCACCGATGGAAGTCCTCATAGGTTCGACTACATTTAGATATAAATCAAGGGCGTAGTCATTTGGGAAGGTATAAATACCATAGCTCAGATATGTGGAGGTTTGATCAAGAAGGTCTGGATATTGGATAGTCAAAGCTGGGAAAGATTGGGATATGGTGTTCACAGATATAGATCTATTTCTAACCCGACACTCAAGTTCAAAGGTGATATTACAACTTAAGACATTCAATTCGTGAATAGGCTACATGTCATTGTGGGAGTCCACTTTAGGGATTGGTGGATCAGACTCGTTAAGTTCATTATTTTTCTCTAGACTTACATTGGGTGTAGGCACACATTGGTGAATAACATCAATATGTTTCTCTGTGATAAGCTTATCTTCTTCTGGAATGGCTCCTCATTCATAGTCATTTGATTCCTCATCAATACCTTTAGGGAATCTAAGAACATGAGTAATGTCAAGATGGATACCCCAAGAAGGGTTACCCTCAGATTCTGATTTAAATTCATATTCATGGGAATCTATCTCAAAATCACTAGAATGCTCCAAATATTTAGCTATGGTGATAGGCTTTTCTTCCCCTTTGTTTATTTGATTTCTTTTGAGATTGGCTAGTTCTTGTGTGGCAACTATCTCTAGTTTTATAGTAGGTTCTTGTGTTTCTACTACATTGATTCTCCTTATGGGATCATCTTCAACATCAAGGAGATCTTTTATCTCTTTTGGCAAGTGCTCATAAGGAATGAGCTCCTCAGTATCATCAGATTCATCACTATCAGATTGTTATGTTTCTTCTTTCTTAAGAAGGGCTTCTCTTGGTTTGATTTTCTCTATGACATGTGGGAAATTGTTGCTAAGATAGAAGGGCTTCTTTTTGTACCCTAGACCTATTGTATTCTTGTTTGCCTAACCATTGTAGTCAAGGGGTGATATAAGACCCTTACCTCATAGTCCTAGAGGTCCTTTTCCTGTGTAGCCCATCTTTTTAATCAATTTATCCCTTGGACCATATGACTTAGAAGGAACCTTAGATGTTTTAGAACCACATGATTGATCAGTTTGAAATTTAGGTTCATCTTTGTAGAGCCATGCAAGCACAGCTTCATCTTCTTCAAATTCTTGTTTAGGCACTTTTTTTGCAACAAATTTTCCCTTATATGCCTCAAGAGGTTCCTTAGGCTTTGGTTTGGACTATTTTAGAGTTTTTCCATAAGACTTAGGTGAGATAGGGAGAGATGTCAAAGATAAGACAGGCTCTATAGTATATTCTCCCATACCTCTTTCTTTGATTGTGACCTCTTTAGAAATGTCTTCCATTTTGGATGTTGAAGAAACTTATGATTGTTTAATAGAAGACTCTCTATTATTGGGAACAAGCTTATCAGTGCTTTCCTTCAATGTATTGCAAATGGTGGATACATCAGCTAGGATAGTCACCTCTACTCCTTCATAAGGAAATTTCAAGCACTAATGGTATGTAGAAGGAATAGCTTTCATTTCATGTATCTAGGGTCTCCCTAGAAGGATGTTGTAAGCCAAAGGTATATCCAGAACTTGACAAGTAGTATCTCTGATGACAGGACCTGTTCTGATAGGCAAGACAATTGTTCCTTTGGAGGATCTTTCTTCTTCATCATATGCCTTGATTGTTATTTTCTTTCTAGGATCAATAGCCATTTCTAAAAATCCCAATTGTGTTATCAAACTATAAGAACAGATATTCAGACCAGCGCCCCCATCTATCAACACATGTTTGACACGATGGTTTTGGATTAAGACTTCTATGTGTAAGGGCTAGTTATGCAGATGACTCAAGGAGTTATCATCTTCCTTTGAAAAGGAGATATACTATGGAGATGCAAGATGACCAACCATAGTTTGGAACCTGTCTAAATCAAGGTTATCAGGAACATTGGATCTGAGCAAAGCTTTGTCTAGAATGGCTCTATGAGCTAGAGATATCTGAAGCAACTCAAATATGGAGATTTTTGCATTAGTATGCTAGAGTTGTTGAACAATACTGTATTAAGTAGGTCTCATGTCTTTAGATGTAGGATTTGAAGATTTAGAAGTAGCCTTTTGTTTAGAAGTTGTAGATAGATTGAAAGGCACCTTAGGAAATTTTGATGAATCTGGGATTTGTCCATTTTGATGCACCTGAGCTTGTGATCGAGAAACTGCATTAGTTGATTGATTGTCTCTATCTCTTCTTACAATTGTGATGACATGCAATGCTTAGATAGACTCGATTCAACCATATTGATAACAGCATTGTTTCCAGAATAAGCATAATTAACCTTAGCACCCACATTAGGGTGAGAAGATGAATCTCCTTGACTATGTTTCGGAAATGGATCCATGAATGATATATGATCATTATTTCTCTTATGATTATCAATCATGATTTCTTCATTATCAATCAGGTCTTGGATAGTATGCTTCAAGCACAAGCAATTATTAGTTTTATGACCCTTACCATGATGAAAGTCACATAATTCATTCTCTTTCCACCACTTTGGTTTAGGATCAGGATCAGATTGTCAGATCTCAGGTAAAGAGATGATGTTATGAGCCAACAGAGTTTTCATAGCTGATTCCAAAGATTCTCCAAGAGGAGTGAACTTTTGTTTATTATCAGAGGACCAAGATTTATACATTTTTGGCTTTTGAGATGGTTCAGGCACCTTTTGTTTTGAAGCTTTGATGGCTTGGGTACCAATGATTAGATTGAAAGTTGGTGCCTTAGACGGGGCATGAATATTGTCAACAATGCCATCTATGATGAAATCCTTATTCTTGTTCCAATTTTTGTTCTTATCTTTAGAACTAGATCCAGATTCATACTTGTCCTTTTGAAGTGTGATGTCGCCTTTTTTAACAAGTACTTTTTCAATTTTGATCTCATTATCTACCATCTTATCAAAAGATGTATGATTCTACATTTGCAATAGGTAATTGATTTCTGGAACAAGGTTGTTGATGAAGATTTCTAGTTTCTTAGTCTCTGGAATAGGCCTAGCATATAGAGAGAATTTATTCCTCCATCATTTGAGAAATGTCAAGAATGGTTCTCCTGGGTACTGCTTGAGATTGCAGATATAAGTCATGGTGACTGGATGTTGGATGTTGTAGGAGTATTTCTGATAGAACAATTTAATTAACTCCTCAAAATTTTTGATTGTAGGAGGCATTATAAAGAAACAATGAATGGCTACTCCTCCCAAAGATTGAGGAAAGAGACGCATCAAATAGGTTGGTTCATGCATAAACTCCATAGATTGAGTATAGAATTCTCTAACATGATCTTGAGGGTCAGAGTTTCCATCATACTTATCATATTTTGGCATTTCCACCTTCTTAGGAAAGGGTGGCATATACAAGTCTTTATCGAATGGAAAAGGACATAGAGCTTCCAAGGAGAATTCCTTAGGTTCCTTTTCTTTTTCAAGTTTGTTAAGTTTGACTTGCATGGCATGCATTTGTTTCATCATAGCTGTTATGGGAGTTTCTTCCTCATGCATGATGATATTTTCAACATTAAAGTTGGGAGGAAGTTTAGCTCCTTCCCGAGCTAATTGTAAAAAGTATGCCTCTCTATCTTGTTTCAAGAAATGCCTCATCATTTTCTTGAATTCATCATCATTTTGACATTGGAGGATTTCAGAGGGTGTGGGTTCTTGATCTGCACCATGTTGAGAATGATTTCCCTGGGATCCTCCTATTTGAGACATGGTAGGAGCTTTGGGATGCCCTAAAATAGATTGAGGTGGGGTTTGTTGAAGACCTTCATGAGATGATGGAGGTGGAGTTTGTTGATGACCTCCGTGAGATGATGGAGGAGGTATGTAACCAGATTTCAATCAAAAATTGCCAAGACCGTCATCTTCATAAAGACCAGAATTATAGAGTTGCTCAAGAGTTAGACCCTCGTGAGTAGACAATGGTAAGGATTGGGATGCCTCTCCAGATTTCTTATGTGAGGAAGCTCTAGTTTCCACCATTAACCTTGGGTGAACAAAAGAATAAGATGAAGACAAATGAAGAATGAATTGATTCAAGAAAATTGAATGATGCAACCTTGTCAAGATTGATTTGATTGAAGATTTTATTTGATGTGGGTGAAGGATACTGTGCCCTGGATGTATGGGTAGATTCCCAAAAGATAGCAGACATGAGCTCGCAACACTTAGTCATTTTGAAGATTGATTGAAGATTGATAATGATGACAAGGTTTTGACACAAGATGAACAAGGCTCAAATTGATAAAATAGAAGGCTAAATTAAATTCAAGAGGCCACTTTGGGAAAATGATCAGATTCTTTCTAGTTTCTATTATGTTCCTGACATAGTGATTTGTTTGATAGATTCTAGAAATAGACTATAAAAGCTGAGTCTCTGACAGTTTTGACCACTTTCTGACGATTTTTCAAAAATTTTGAAACAAATTTCTGTAGACTCATATGACACTAGGTTCCTAACCATACGAAAGTTTAAAATCTCATATGATAGTTGCAAAAAATCGCATGACAGTTGATAGCAGATTTGACTTTTTTGAAATGATTGGTAGCAAGACTTGTACGACATTGGGTTACCTACTAGATGAAAATTTGGAAACTCGTACGATGATGGGTACAGGATCATACAACACTTGAAAAAACTCATATGACTCTCTAAATATGTGGGATGACTTTTGACTCTAGAAAGGTATTTTACTTCAAAGTTTGTAATTTTTTGGTTTTTAGTTTTAGATTGTTTACAAAATTGATTTTCCAAATTTGAAGATTGTATTGGATCGATTCATTCTTAGTAACCAGATAGATAAACAAGAATGAAAAATAGCAAGCAAGTGATTCCAAGCACGTCTAAAAACAATGAACAGGGGACAAAGCAACCCTACACATGAACAATCAAGTGACTGAACTGTGCTAATCCTTAAGAGTGCTAATTGTGTATGTTCCAAAAAGTTTTACAATAACGCACATATTCCTTGAAAATGAAAATTTGGCCTCTCTAAGGTTTTTAGTAGTGGGATGACTCTGCAACTTTTATGATCCAAAGGGGTTAACTCGAATCCCGACACACCAAGGTTTTGACACAGTTTGAGAATTTAATCAATCAGGAGCTGCTAGGGAGATCTGACAACCCAACAATGAGCCACACCTATGAAGATTTCTTCCACACGGACATTTATATAGAGGCTGTCACTACCATGGTGAAATTTGCTATTATTGCTTGAGGTTCCATCCTCGTGGTTTACCCAATTAAGGGAATGTCCACTATGATTAACCCTCTCTAAAGGTGACTCACAAATAGATACCACATGGAGACTTGGTTCCAGATTCAGGGATCTGAGTTTCTGATACTACCCAAAAAGGGAGTAGAGCACAGTCCTCTAGCCTTTTCACTTTTAACCCAAACAAAGTAGACAAATTAATCTGACACCCTAAGACTAAGATTGCCTCACAAAGATCTATGATATCAACCGCTTATGATCTATCAACCTCTCTAGAAAGAGAATGTATCAATCAAAAGTTGAAGACACACAGATCTAGTAGAATGTGAGACACCCTCATAAAACTTTCCCTACCTACCTTCGTCAAGAAGGGTTTCACTAGAAACCCACTCTCTCAAGAGCCACAAATAGTGTTCATAGGGCCTAATTAACTGTAGGATACAATTCTCTGAAGGACATTGTTGGATTAGCTATGTGTTGTCTTTGATGTCACACAAATGTCATATCAATTATCATTCTTAGTATCTACCGAGTTCAGTCAGTCAGCTAAGCGGTTCTCAGTATCTACCGAGTTCAGTCGGTCAGCTAGGCAGTTTTTAGTGTCTACCGAGTTCTCTCAGGTGTCTAAAGAAAACTTGATAGTATATCAGTGTTAACCGAGCCTCATCAGTTATCGAAGGAAATTAGTGGTTACCAAGCTCTCTCGGTCTCCAAAGGATGTTGCAGAATTCACTGTGGTTACTGAGTTCTCTAGATCACCGAGGGAAATCTTTTTAGGATTAATGTTTACCAAGCATGGTCGGCCCTTTCAAAGAATTTTATTATTACAGTTTGTTTATCCCAGTCGACTATTACAATAATTATTAGTGCTAACTTGTCAATCTAAATGATTATGAAATGGCATATATATATAGAAGGTAAAATGATGAATAAAAAATTATACAGCATGCAGAAATCATTTTGAAGAAAGGTGTGTGCAAATTTTGAAGGATGGACAGATATCCTTGAGAAGTAGCAATGATTTAATTGATCAGTAAGGATCTAGTGAAACAGAACAGAGATCTATATTCAACAATTTAGTTGTAGGTTATTTCATTGTTACTCTCTAGCAATTGTAGCAGTGATATCAAAATCTCTTAACCAAGTTGGTTTAACAACCATTTTGTAAATCCTCTAACAAGGTAACAGTTCTATTGAATTGTTTCAGGACCTCTTACAAGGCCACTCCTAGTAGGGTGATTAAATCCTCTAACAAGGTCACACCTAACAGTGTGTTTTGTAACCTTTTACCGGGTTGGCTTCTAACCGGGCATCACTTCAGAAGAGTGAAAAATAGTAACTAGTTACATTGGTGGTTTTTGCCATATTGGGTTTCCACGGTAAATCTGGTGTCTCTTGTGTTCATGTTATTTTCTTTATTCATGTATGTTAATCAGTGATGAATGCTTAAGAACAGTTTAAATTATTACACATTTCAAGGATCAAGTTTTCAGCATTTCTCTGTATATTTACCGAGTGGCACAATAAATAATTTGTTAAGATATTTAAGGGATCAGTGGTAATATTTTTTTGGTTAACTAATTCACCCCCCCTCTTAGTTACTGCATCTATATTTCCAACATTAACTAGGTGTAACAAATATGCAGAAAGCAAATCTATGTTCATTTTTAGCCCAAATTGAAATCTCTGATATGAAAGCAATGAAAGGTCACACAAGCCCGACACGTGAGATGTTCTTTTTAATCCAAATCGAAATGTTATCAGCTGAAAAGATTACCTAAATTCCTTGCAACACACTTAGTAGATTATTACCTATTTTTTTAGCAATTCTTGCACTTTTTCCACTCCAAATCAGCAAATACCAATCAGAAACACAGAACCTCAATTGTTAATGTTAGCTGTTAGTCAAAGTTTGGAAATAAAATCTAACAAACGACCAAAAATAGTGAAATGACAGTCAAAACCTGGTGTCAAAACTCATACAATAGTGGGTTACCAATCATACGATAGTCCAGAAACTCATACGACATTGGTTACCTGATGATATGACAGTTGAGCTTCCAGATGACAGTGGGTTTCTAATGGTACAATCCTCAATCAAATAAACTATCATATGATAATGGGTGTCTCCTGGTATGATTTTCTGACAAAACTCGTATGAAGATTGTACGAATAGAAATTAAAAATCATAGTTTTGCACAGAAAATGAGAAAAAGACTATAGAAATTGATAGAATTGAATTTGAAACCCATTTCAAGGCCCCACGATAGGTGCCAAAAATGTGTGTGTGAATTTTATACCTAGCTGTAGACACAACACCTTAGTAAAACATTAGAGGTTAGCAAAAATCAAAATCATGCAATGAATTGAAAGCTAAACTAACCAGGCAATTTACTACCTTCTAGTAGGTGCGAGTATGTATTCTTAGATTGTACTGAGATTAGTGACCTTGATGACACCTAAATGAAGGATTTGAATGCAAAATCTAGATATGAAATGAATGCAAATTAAGCTTTTTTTTGTGTTTTCTATGCAACATGAATGAAAAACTGATATGAATCTAAACTAAATGAATGAAATTGATATGCTATGAATTGATCTAACAATGATATGGATCTTTTCTAAATGATATGCAATCCTCAAAATAATGAAATTCTCACAACAACTTGGATTTGCAAAGATGATTCTTTAGTCTCCAATTCGATAGCCCGAGGATGCAAATTTGTGGATCCCAAATGAAGAGCTAAAGCCTTGATTTTATAGAAATCTAGGGCTTTGGAGGTGCATGGAAAAAGCCATAAATCACTCTTGATGAACTCAGGTTGATTTTTGAGTTAACAAGAAATAAAAGATAATTAATTTATAAAAACATGCAAAAGTAAGGCTTTAACTCAAAATAGAGTTTAGATCAAATTTCAACTCATCCTCAGATATTGAGTTTCAATTTTAAAATTGACTATTAATTTCTAGTTGCCTGCTTTTCTGATTGTGCATGATTTAATTATAAATTAATTTAAAAATAAAGTGATTTATTCTCAACTTAATTGATTTTGAATTAAAATAATTGATTTATGGGTTAATCAATTATTAAATCAAACTTTTATTCAAAAATAATATCATTAAATATGACAACTTGCTTTAATTAATTAAATAAGAAATTAATCAATTAATGATAGGAATTTTGATTTATTGTCAAATTTAAATAATAATACTTAGGAATAAATATAATTAAATTCAATTAAGTAATTAAGTTGCAAAATTAAATCTAATTAATTAAATATTCAAAATATTCAATTAATCAAACTTTAGGATAAATAAGATTTATCGCCAAATAATCATTAAATTAAAGATAATTAAGATAATTAGGAATATTGATAGGAATATTCCCGATGTAGATTTTAAGATAATCAATTAAGATTTGATGATGTTCAGATGTGCCTTAGTTTGGGACTTCGATGTCGATTTCATTTGATTTTGTTGATGTAGGAGGTTAATGAGCCTATAGCCCATTTTTGGGGTATTACACGTACCACACATTGTCCGCAAATTTCTAAACAATGCTGATTTAGGTTGGAGGTAAACTACATGTGTCATGTAAACAACATGGTTGAATGCAATCTCTTTTGCACATTTTCAAGAGTTTTCCTACCAATACAAGGGTAAATAACGCATTGAATGTAATCTACGAGTCTTGCATGGTATGAAGTCTTGCTGAAGTATGAAATACAAGAGTAGGTGACATGGATTCCCCACATGATAGAGGCTCGGAGGATACTCCTCCCACCCATTAGTGATCTTTATATCTATATCATGTAACATATTTCAAACTTTTCATAGGTTGCATGACACATCAAAGGCAACAAAGGCCAGACTACAAAAGATTTCACAATAGCTGACAAACATAATTATAGGCATCACGGTCACAATTTTTTAGAGACAACATAATTGAGTTGTATACCTAGATGATGGAGAGAAACTTTCGCTCCTCTGATTCCAAGTTGACATTGCGGGATCCAAAGACCATAGATAAGGAATAAATTTAGAGAGCGGAGGAGGGCCATAATGACCAAAATAATATAGGATGAACCTCAAGTTAAATGAGGCAACTGCAAACATTTTAATACATTTTTATTATTAAATAATGAAATTTTCATATTATAGTGTTCTAAGCCCCGTTTATGCAAATTTCATTATTTAATAATAAAATTCTATTAAAATGGTTGTGGTTGCCTCATTTAACTTGAGGTTTGTCGTATATTATTTTTGTCATTATGGCCCTCCTCCGCTCTCTACATTATTCCTTATCTATGGTCTTGGGATCCCGTAGTGTCAACTTAGAACCGGAGGAGCAGAAGTTGCTCTTCATCGTCTGGGTATACCACTCAATTACGTTGTCTCCAAAAAAGTGTGACCATGATGCCTACAATTATGTTTCTCAATTGTTGTGTCCCAGGACCCCTTATGACCCTTTACAACTTTTTATGACCTCTAAGAATACATCTTAGAGGTCTTAAAATGTTGTAAAGGGTCATAAGAGGCTCCTAAGAGGGGCTAGATGAGCTTCCACCTTCACGTGGTTCACCCTGTTAAGTAGAGAATGTTAATTAAACTATTCTTGAAACAAAGAGAAGCTCAATAATTTAAGGTCTCAGTCCACAAAAAAATTAAATTAGACTTACTAAGCCTCTTATTGTAGTTTGTAATTAGATTGATTTGCAACCACTAGAGATTACTCTAGAAGCTTGAAGAAGCGGTATATTTTGGCAAATGAAGAGTGGAAAGAAGATGATATTCATGAGATCATGGATGGACACAATGTTGTAGACTTTATTGATCTAGATATCTTGCAGAGGCTTGAAGAATTGGAGAGGGAAGAAGGGCTTAGGATGGCAACTAAGGGTGATGAGGATTTCACAATAGTTGACAAACATAATTGAGTTGTATACCCAAACGTAGTGCAACTTCTGCACCTCTAATTCCAAGTTGGCACTGTGGGATGGAGAACAACTTGGAATCAGAGGTGCAGAAGTTTCTCTCCATTGTCTAGGTATACCACTCAATTATGTTGTCTCCAAAAAAATGTGACCATGATGCCTACAATTATGTTTCTCAGCTATTGTGTCCAAGGCCCCTTATGACCCTTTATGACCATTTACGATCCCTAAGAATACATCTTAGAGGTCTTAAAATGTCATAAACGGTCATAAGAGGCTCCTAGGAGGGGCAAGATGAGCTTCCACCTCCATGTGGTTGGCCCTGTTAAGTAGAGAATGTTAAACTATTCTCAAAACAAATAGAAGATCAATAATTTAAGGTCTCAGTACAAGCACTAGAATTGAGTTTTTTGGCATGGGCTAGGAAATTTTTGTATATCAACATACGATAGAGTTTGGGCAAAAAAATCTATCGCATGTTGATATACAAAAATTTCCCAGCTGTGCTAAAAACTTAGTTCTAGTGCTTGTCCTACATGACTGGTGCCAAAATAGGGCTCTCCCAATCACTGACTATGACCCACTGGCAACAAGCAAAAGAACGAGTGTGGACACCTGAAGATAAATATCAGATAGGGGAAAAACACCTATAACAATAGAGGCAATAGTTGTAGATACAGATGAGGATATCCCAAATCCCTAATATAATAAATATGGTGAAGAAAAAGAGTAATACAAAAATTATTACTATTTTGGAAGATGCAAATCCAACCAAGGAGATGCTAAAGAGGACAGATGAATTGATGGCATGAGAACATCATTTTGAAGTAAGTAGTAATGAATCTTTAGTTATAACAGAAGTTCAATAAAGGTTTATAATTTATACTCTTTTATGTTGTGAACTAAAATATGTATTTGTTCTTGTTACAGGATTTTTTTCTTGCTCAATTACTTGGTCATGGACATTGCGGTGAGGCTGGTAGTAGCATCATGAAAAATAGTAATAATTTGTGCATTGACTCTTTTTAGTTTTTTCTTCACCATATTTATTATATTAGGGATTTTTGGGATATCATCATCTGTATCTACAACTATTGCCTATGTTGTTCTAGGTGCTTTTCCCCTATCTTGAACATCAAATTGTGACAAAAATATCAATAAAACTATCGTAATAATTCCATGAATGTTGTTTTAAGTAATTATCTATGAATGTTGTGTATTAATATTGAATTATATGTCATGTTAATGAATATTGTTATGTGTTAATGGGGAATTTAGATTGATGTTACGGGGAGGGGGGGTGAGGCTAGATGAGCTTCCATAATCACGTGGTTGGCCTTTTTAAGTAGAGAATATTAAAGTATTCTCAAAACCAAGTGAAGCTCAACCTAACATACCTTGATTATTTAATAAATTTCATTCGTTCTAGGTCTTTTCTCATAAGTGCATTTTGAATGTGTCATTGTCAGGCAACTATCAAATAAAAAACTAGAAGGGCCAATAGTCAACTTCTGATTTTCATTGTCTGGCATGATTTGGCTTCATTTTGTGTAAGTATTCTTGTATTGAATGCATCAACCTCTCTTGGCCTAATGTGGATTATTTCATTGGTTTGTGTTTTTGAGTAGGTGAAGTGTTAAATAAGTTCCTATCTTCTATTCTTAATTCATTCAAACTGTAGGAGGGCCTGACATATATACTCAACATAGAATTGACTGCTAGTCTGGGCAATTGAACACACTTAGACTTTGGCTTGAGAGAAAGATTTGGGTAATGATGTTTCTGGAGACCTATGTAATTGTCCTCAGTGGCCTCTTTTTTTTTTAATAGGTTATTTTTATATATATGTAGTGTCCATGTTTTTTTTTAATACAAATTCTTTTTATGTATATGCTAGTGCTATGGAACCTAAATAAACAATTATAAATGTAATAGATAATGTCTTTGATGAAGGAATTGATGTACCACATGTAAACCAAAATCCATGCTTAATGCCATTTTATGCAAAAATGAGTTTGTCTATTAGCATATCAGATTTTGTTACACCCTTCATGACTGTAATGTTTAAGTTGAGTATTGATGCAATTTTCTAAAGCAGCAAGTTCTGTTTTCATTGCTTTTTTTCTAGTGGTTCTGAGGAGATCAAGAATTATTAAGGAAAGATATTAAAGTTTAAAGGAAATTTTTTTGAGAGGTTACAAATATTGAGTCATCGATCAGATATACTTTTTTTTTAAGTAATCGCTACAGAAATGGTTAAGTTTTCCTGAATTTTTAAAATAAGTCATAATTATTAAGTATCATATTCTTAGCTCCAAGTTGCAGGTCTTCATACCATAAATTTTACAGTCCAACTCTTACATGGACAAAGTTGTAGGTTATATTGAATTCAATCTTTTATCTTTTTTGACTCTTTAGTTGTCAGAAAGATTAAATTCACATCCTAGTTGTCATTATGTTTGGGACATAAAGCTTTATTTAACTAAATTAATTATTTTAATATTGAGATAAAAAAATGTACAAATAAAGCCCAGACTGGGGACTGCATAGAAAACTATCATATGAAGAACTACTGAAATGGCGGTATCAAAGTTCCTTACAAGCAATCCACATAGTAAAATCTAGTTGTAGGATTGAAAAAAAAGACAAGATAAAAAAATTCATAGGCCCATACAAGACACCCACCAAAATATAGACCATCAATTTATAGAACCCTTGCAAGATATCCCAACGAATGACAGGTAGTGAAAACTAGATAGATAGAAAAAAGAACATAACCATATGCTGCCTCACCTATTTGAGGTAAGCCAAACTCGGTCCAATTCTCTTAACAATGGTACATATTTGTCCAAGTGTAGCAACCTTCAAAGATTTCCAGTGGTAAAGAGAATCCCCATATTTTATCAGCCTAACATAGTCTTTGGCCACTTTGGCAATGAGATTATGAGCAATATTAATCTGGCCAAGGGCCAACTTGTAGTGATCTTTATCATATAAAACATTTAACAGATTTCTATAAAATGGATGCACATCATCTTGGTGGGGGAAATCATCTTAGAAAATACATCCAAAGCAGTAGCAGAAGTCGCAACAACAACAAATACATCACTGACACTTTTTGGGCATATTTCATTGACTCCTCAAAATGAGTAGCCTTTATTTCAGCTACCTCATCACTATCATCTTCATCCATTGCCTCGGGGTTCTCACTTCTTTTTCTTTCACATTCAATATCTTGTAAAAGTGCAAAGGAAAGAGAACATGAAAAATTGAAATAATAAGATACAAGTTGAGGAAAATTGAATCAAAAAATGTAAAATTCTAACAAACCAATTCAAAAAAACCATTAAGAAATTCATAACCAAATCTAGTTTGCAAAAGCTGCCACAATTGAAACTCACCTTCTCAATATTTTTTCTAATAGCATACTTGCAAGCCTGCTAACAAATCTCTATAATATCGGCTCCATTGAATCCTTGGGTATAAGAGGCCAATGCCATTAGGTATAATGAAAACTATTTTCTTGGTTTTCATACCATCCATCTTCATCAACAATTGGTTAAGGACTCTATTCGCAGCACCACTAGCATCCCCAACACTACTTCCACGCTGCAAACATGCAAACCAATTATGCATCACCAGTCAGAACCTATCTCTCAAATAGTTCAAACAAAATGAAAAAACCAATAGTTTCACATAGAGCAGAGCAGATGGATTGCTAGAGCCTGCTGACAAATCTCTGTAATATCTCATCAATAAATACAATGGATGGGGCATTCTTCTCAGACTCCTCAAATGCCTTCCGAAGATTTCTTTCACTTTTTCCAGCCAACTTTGACATGATCTCAAGTCCATTGATACAAAAAAAGAAGGCACCGATTTCATTTGCCACTGCCCTAGCAATTAAATTTTTCCCAGAATCAAAAGGCCCATAGAGAAGAATACCCTTTAGGGGCTTCAAACCAATAGATTTGAAGAGTTGTGGGCATCTAAGAGGAAGCTCTACCAATTCACGGATCACCAATCATAATTAGTTGAACTAGACTTTCTTTTTTGTAGAATTGATTTAGTATAGAATATTTTCTAGTAGGATTTTTTTTTAAAAAGCAAGGTTTTCATAGCATTATCTACCACTTGAGAAAAATTTTCCATAGCTAAATTTCTTTTCCATAGTTAATATTTCTCTAAAGACTTACAAGTTAGTAAGTCCTCAGCTAAACGGCTGATAAACTAAATAAAGTTTCAAACATATGAATAGATAAAACTCATACAAGCAAAAGCCAAAGCCAAATTGAATAGCATTGGCTATTTGTCAGTGGAAGGTCCTTGCTAGGATAGACACATTTGTAACTTCATTAAGATGATAATTGTGTACTAAGTTTCCTAACTGTATAATTCATCATCTTTATTATCTGTTGTAGCAAATACATCTGAAGCACTAGCAGAAGCACCAGGAAATCAAAATTCAAAACCAAAGCCTTGAGATTGTTGTAGTGTTTGTGCAAAGGCTTGATACTTTTGAATATCAGCATCACTAACACTTCTTTGGGCATATTTCATTGACTCCTCAAAATGAGCAGCCTTTATTTCAGCTACCTCATCACTATCATCCTCATCCATTGCCTCGGGGTTCTCACTTCTTTCTTTCACCTTCAATATTATCCTGTAAAAGTGTAGAGGAAAGAGAACATGACAAATTGAAATAATAAAATACAAGTTGAGGAAAATTGAATAAAAAAATTGTAAAATTCTAACAAACCAATTCAAAAAAAACCATTAAGAAATTCATAACCAAATCTAGTTTGCAAAAGCCACCACAATTGAAACTCACCTTCTCAATATTTTTTCTAATAGAATACTTGCAAGTCCACTGACAAATCTCTGTAATATCTCATCAATAAATATAATGGATGGGGCATTCTTCTTAGCCACATCAAAATCCTTTCAAAGATTGCTTTCACTTTCTCTAGCCAACTTTGACACGATCTCAGGTCCATTGATATAGAAAAAGAGGGCACCGGTTTCATTTACCACTGCCCTAGCAATTAAATTTTTCCTAGAACCAGGAGGCCCATAGAGAAGAATACCCTTTGAGGGCTTCACACCAATAGATTGAAGAGTTGTGGGTGTCTAAGAGGAAGCTCTACCAATTCACAGATCACCAGCTAGAGCCTATCTCTCAAATAGTTCAAACAAAATGAAAAAAACCCATAGTTTCACGTAGAGCAGAGCAGAGGGATTGCTAGAGCCCAAAGAAGTCTAGAAAATAGAAGGAGTAGGGACTTGCTGGAAACAAGTAGTAGAATGAGTGTGGACACCTGAAGATAAATATCTAGACTAATCACTGATCAGGATGCTGTTGGTGATTAGTCTAGATATTTATCTTCAATTTTTTTTAAACACTCCACGTTTCGTCAAACTTTCAACCCCAATGTGTCAAAATAATGGCCTAAAATTTACCATTCTATGTCAAAATGTGGTGTTGCGAGTTTTCCATCTTGGTCAGAGCCGCTAAATATTTCAACCAAATTTGGTCAAAATATGACCGTCGTGAATTTGGCATCCTGGCTAGAGTGACCAAAGTTTTCAACCAATATTAATTTATATTGGTCAAAAGATTGACCAATACACAAACACTTGCCAATGTTATTTTCAGCCTAGATTGCCCTCTTTTTTGACCAATAGTGGAGTCGATCATTCGATGGTTTCAATAGTGGGTCAATATTTCGACACACATAATAGTGACAAACTAGTTGGTTGACCATTTGACAGAGTTGGGTAGAAACTTTGACCAGTAGTGCATCGAAAAATGGTGCAAAATGTACTAGTGAGAGATATCATTCTTAGAATAAGTAATAACCAAATCAAAGAATTTTTAATAAATGAAATCATTCTTCAATTGCAAAGCTAACTGCCAATTTCCATTATGTTTTATTTTATAGTGTAACATTTAATTTTAGAATAAATTAGGGCTTATAATAAATTTTAATATATAATTATATTTTTAAATATGAATCAAAGAGCATTAGTCAACACAAAAAAGTATAATGCCTAAAATAATTAGAAAAATCATTACTTAGGCTTAATTTAACCATCATTATATTATAATTAAAAAAGGCCATGAAAGAACAAACTACGCTTCAAAAAGAACTAGCATAGTAACAAGGAGACCACATAAGCATATCTCATATAAAAGCACTACTCGATGATAACATCTAATTTATATTTGTAGACATAAAAAATTGGGCAAGTGCTTTTAAATCATAAAATTACAAAATCTTAATCAAAATGCACTAATTCTCATAAAAAAGGATCAAATCAAAATTTAAATGGAGATTTTTTAAATCAAATTGGACAAATCATTAAAATCAAAGGAAAAATCAAATAATCACATTAAATAATTAAATCAAAGCTTAAAGGGGTGAAAAACACTACATATAATTGATTTTAATCAATTAATTGTATAGTTTTAAATCAAAAATCAAATTGAACCTATTCCCTTACATGGCTAATTTAATTAATTGATGAAATTTAATTATTCCTAATATCTTTCAACAACAAATTGAGGAACCAATGAAAATTGAGAACACAAAGCACATGGATCACTCAAAAGAATTGAATCTCAATCACACATTCCAAGCTTTGAATCTAAACCACTCAAATTTGTCTTTTTGTCCAAAGCTTTGAGACAAACATTTAAATTGTCCCCCCATTTAAAAATATTGCAATTTTTTTGACTCAACCAAGGCTAAATCATGATTACTTCACTCTACCCCCTACCCTTGGGAATTTACTATAAATAAGAGTCATTTTGAGAACAACAAGAGACAAGAGAATTCAAGAGCAAAGCATTCTCATTATAGTCATTTTATCAGCAATTGAGAGAATTTATTATTTGTATTTTCATTTTATCACACCATAATTGAGAATTGTGAGCTAGATTAAGCATATTAGTATCATAGATTTCTCATTTTATAAGTGTCACTAGTGGAGATTAGGCTGAGAGCTCTACTTACCACAACTAATTAGAGAACCATGAGATGTCATAGATTTTAGTTTCAATTCTTAGTTTAAATTTGCATTGTATTTGCTAAGATTGTTAGTTAATGATCCTAATTTCATGAAGGTGTTAAACATACACACACAAATGGTACCCACCGTGGGGCCTTGAGCCTCATTTTTATCATTTTCATCAAATTTTGTGTGTTTTTGTCTTCACTTTTCCTTGTATTTTTGTAGAAAATAGGAGAAATGATGCCTATGAAGGATTCAATGATGCCTACGGTCATTTTGATGACTCCTATCCACTACTAATCAAAGCTTGTGTGAATCCTTTTATTCTATCTTTTTTTCTCTCTGACTGCCTATGAGATAAAGTGTTTCTCTCAGGAATGTAAAGCGACGCCTGTGACCTGAGAAGTGTCACATATTTGTTGTCTTTTATCATCTGTGATAACCTTTACGATACAATTTACACAAATTGTCACGCCTAGTATCTCTTAACTGACGCCTAGTATTTGTTAATTGCCTCTTTAGATAGTTTATCATATGCAATTTTCATTTCTTTTCACACCTAGTAGTTAAAGTGTTACACCTACTGAACTTTAAATGTTGCCTGAGTCACTAGAAAGTGACACCTGCTATTTTGAAAGTTACACCTGCTAGCCTTTTAATCACGCGTATTAGTTGACTAATGACGCTTAGTAATTTTTGCTTCAAATTGTTGTCAAATCTATAGATTCTATTTTCTTATTTTCTATTTGTGTTTTTCCTACAGATGAGAAAACACAGGAAAGTTAAAAAGCTAGAGAGAAGATTCACACAACCAAGAAAAGAGGTAAGAACCCAAGCTAAACGTGAAAAGGAATTGCATAGTTCTCTGATTCTAGAAAGTTTAGGCTTAGAAGATAAATTGTATGCTCACTACATTAAGGTGTTAGAGGCTTACAAGATTAAATTCCCTACTTTAAATTGAAATTTGTTTACATTAAGTTATTGAAATTTTCATTGAAAAATCTTATCAAGAATACTTAATTACAATTTCACTTTGTTCTTTTGGTTTCCCCTCACTTTGCATGGCTTTGTTGACTAATTTTTTGGAGGAGGGAGTAGGAACGATAGCCACTAGGTGAGTGAAAGCAAAATAAGCAATCAAAAACCTCATAAAAGTGGCTAGCCTTTGCTAGCTACAAAAGAGAGGTATTCATCAAATCAAGCTTGCATTTGCTTAGATTGTGGCTTTTCATTAAATCTAGCTTAATTAAAATAAGGAATTAACCAAACACCTCAATTATAAGAATCTCATTGTCAAGAGATTGAAAAAGAACAATTGTTGCTTGAGTGTTTGGAACAAAGAACAACAATAGGGATATGCTCACTTTTTAAGTGAACCAAATTCCCAAACTTGTTGGACTAAGTTCAATTTCTTGATTTTCTATACATGCTAGTTAAAATAGAGCAATAGAGGGCCTTCCTCCCTATAAATTTCCTTAATGAGGTTGGTGAGAGGGAACGATCCAAGTGGGAGACAATCACTTTTTCCGCGATACTATCTGATCCACTATAATAAAAATACACTTTTCCTTAAAAGGGAAGTGACTAGATTGTGTGCAAGTTTCTTCACTTCCTCTAGTAGTCCTTTTGGATTGCACCAAAAAGTTTGTTTGTGCATGTGGAAAGCCCGTAAGTGGGAAAAAGAACTTGACATGGTTTAGAATGGAATTATTCATTAAAACCTGATAAATAATAAACTACCTTATAGAGCCAACATGTTTAAAAGCCAAATTTGACTATAGGTAGATTGCTTGAAAGAATTTATTGTTCAATACTTGTGAAAAATGACTAAGAACATACACTTTTAGTGTGGTTTTAGGGACATGGTGCAAATTTGATGTGTGTGTTGCGTTTGTACTTCATTTTCAAGTGGGAAAATTTTACAAACCTGATCTTACAACTTTTAAAATCTAAAATTTACAACCTGGTCTGCAAAGTGCCACCTGTGCATAGAGAAACATCACCTTTCAGCAATAAAGTCACGGCTGTGACTGTTCAGAAAACACTTGTCAACAATACAGTCATGCCTGAGACATATTAAGTGATGCCTGTAAAAACTGGAAAAATGCCTATCAAAAAGAAAGTGCCACCTACACATCTACAGAGTGCTGGCTACATAAATTCCAATCGATGCGTATCAATTTTTAAGTCATGCCTACACACTAGCAAGTGACGCCCTGAATAAAAAAAAGTGCAAACAGTGAACACTTGCCGAGGGTTTCAAAAAAAATTGATTGCATTTTCAGATACCCTTTTGGATGTTCTTTTTGTTCCAACATTCAGCCTAGTCGTAAATCCTAGTTCTGCACAATTTTGAAAATTTCATAAAGATTTCTCTATGAACAAGCAAGATCAAAGCCTATTTTCAAGTGGTTTATGTTCATGCCTACTTTTACTCGATCATATTATGTCAAGAAAACCTTACAAGCAGATGGGACTTACATAAGACAAGAGCTTCCTTTCCCAAGTGATACTTTTACCACTCCAAGAATACCACAAGAACCCATTCAAGAAAAAGAAACCAACATGATTTATTCTGGTGTCTTGGGTAATAATAACAATGGAGGAAATACCAACCCAAACAATCAAGGTAACACTAACAATGGAGGAATAGATACCACCAATCAAGGAATTGGTAACAATAACAATGGGGAACCAATGACAGAAGATACAACTGATGAGAAGGTTAGTGAAGCTATACAAAGCCCATATTTCTTGAAGCTTATGGAAAAGGTTTTAGAGAGAGATAAGGAAAAATATTTTCTAGACCTAGCCCAGGCAGGTCTTAAAATTCCTTGCGACTATGATGTTAATCAACTTAGGCCACCAAAAGTTGAAGAAAGCTTGATTGATATCATGAATAAACAATTTAAGTTATTTCAAATGCAATTGGACACGATAAAACAAAGTGGGGCTCCAAAACCCTTTTCTAGAGAAGCATATGTCCATTTCCATTTGACAAGGGTCTAGTCATGGTACCATTCCCTATCAATGTAGTATTTCCTAATATGATAAATATGAAGGAACATCTGATCCTCAAGATCATCTACGGGAATTTTGTACATTGAGCTTGGAGTTCATGCATGACACTACATATTTAATGAGATTATTCCCTAGGATTTTGGGAGGTATGGCCATGGAATGGTTTTCAAAATTACCTTCTGACATTAAAATTTTTGAAGAGCTAGCTACAAAATTTGTGACACACTATTCATACAATATCAAACATGAAGTCATAATGATCACTTTATGTAACACCAAGAAAAAAGGAGAAGGATTCTTAATTTTCCTACAAAGATGGAGGATGATATTTGCTAGATATCCTTAGAGTACCAGAAAAAGAGAAGATGGATATCTTTATCAATAGCTTGAGTAATGAGATGAATTATAGGTTGAGAATGCAATGTCCTAGAACCTTCCAAGATCTTATCAAAAATGGGGTGACTACGAAAGAGGTATTAGTTAAGAGTGGAGAGTTAAAACTCTACAAGGACAATAAGAATTACAATAACAATACCTCCAATAGCAACAACAACCAAAATAAGAACTTTTCTAACAGCTATAATCAGTTTGGGTTGAAGAAAAACAATAAAGGAGTAGTCAATGATGGTGTTGTGGATTATAATAATCTAAAAGTGACTCCCTTTGCTCTCACATGAACACCTAATCAGGTGAACAATGTAAATCAGGCTCCCAAAGTGCCTTCCAAAAACAATACCAACAACAATCAAGGAGGCAACAAGTTTAATCAACTCTTGGCACCAACTCCTAAGAGGACCTTCACACCTTTGGGTGAACCTCTAGAGAAAGCATTGAGGACTCTCATTGCTAACAAGATCATTAATTTACCTAGCATTCAACCCTATGAGACACAACACAAGCCTAGCCAGTGGAGTGATAATAGTCATTGTGAATATCATAGAATTAGAGGGCATAAGAAAAATGAATGCTTATAGCTGAAGAACATGGTACAAGACCTGATTGATAATGGTATGATCACTATTGAAGGGACCCAAATTAATGAAGATCACATAGCTTTCAAACAACTATTTTATAACCATGAGAAAGGTGAACTGTCCAATAGGAATAAACAAAGCAACAACAATATCAATTTCACACTTCTTTATGATAACATTATCAATACATTATCCAAGAGTGAGCTTGTTGTAAATGCTATTGTGATCAAAGAATAGACTCAAAAGGAAACATCTAATGTTATCACTAGGGGGAAGACTTCAAGGATTACCCTACAAGGGGTTGATCCTAAACCTATTAGCCCTACACAATCAAGTATTGTGATCAATAAATCATCTATAGTAGCAAAACCATATAGTTTGGTGGATCAACTACAAAAGACTCCAACACAAATTTCCATCTTGGAGTTATTAAAACTATCTCCAAATAATAAGGAAATCTTGGAGAAAGCTTTAGTGGAAACTAATGTTCCTACCAACTTGGAAGAGGAGAAGTTTGAAATATGGTAGTACATCTCATTGCACCCCATTGCCTTTCATTTTTAGATCATGATGACATGTCTATTACCCATCCCCAAAATCTTCCGCTGCATATAGAAGTCTTGATTGAAAGGCATAGGGTCAAGAGAGCTCTCATAGATGGGGGAGCTGGTCTTAACATCTGTAGTTTGAGCCTTGTCAAATCCCTAGGATAATCTGAGTCATGCATTGATCCTACAAAAATAATTACCATAAAGGCCTATGATGAAGCAAAAAGATCTTTGAAAGGCATGATTGTATTGCCCATTCAAGTTGGACCTGTCAAGAAGGACACAAAATGACAAGTCTTAGATATGAAACTAACCTATGATATCTTATTGGGGAGGCTGTGGATATACGAGATGCAAGCGATTCCATCCACGTATCATCAATGCATAAAATTTCCATACATGGGTGAAGAAATCATGATTGTAGGGGACTCAAATCCTTTCCAATATTGCAATGCACTAAAACCTCTTCATGAAGTATTTATTCCTCATAATAGGGAAGGGATTATCCAAAGGGCTACCATTGAAGACATTAAAGTGGATAATCCTAAGTTAACATTAACTAATATTGCTATTCCAAGCCCTCCTTGAGCTAACTCAACTACATCAACTAAAGGAAAGGAGATAAAGCTTCTACACCAAAGGTAGAACCTTCAAAATCCACCAAAGAGGAGAAAGATAAAGCTAAAGAGGATCATTACAAGTATATGAGTGAGATGATGCATACGTTTGAAAAACAATGTAAAATCAATTCCAAAGGAGTAGGGGAATATTTTGTTTCCTTATTCGATTTACCCACGTCTCCAAGAACAAATGGAAAACCATCCAAAGAACATCTTCCTCATAAATATAACTCTTATTTTGTAAGAGAAAGTGACAAGGCAACATTCGACAAAGAAGAAGATGAAGTTCTTGAATAGCATTATCAAGATGAAGATGATACCTCAAATACTCCCATAGAAAGAATTCAACACATTAACATTCAAACTGATCAATATGGAAAAGGATTTGAAATAATGCAAAAAATGGGATATAAGGGAAGAGGACCCTTAGGAAAATGAAATATAGGTTTGTTAGAGCCTATTGAACCTTCTTGGAGGTCAAAAGAAGAAAAATCAGGGGTAGGTTACCAACATAAGGGAGAAAAGTCCATCCCCATGCATGATTCATATCCTCAAGTGAATAGGGTGGAATCCAATGTTGATAGTGATGACTCCTGAGACTATGAGTGGGACACTCTATCCAAAGACTCATGCCATGATAAGGAGGTTGTCACAATACATGCTTATGCTAATATTTCTAGGCAATAACCTCAAGGTAATAAAGAGCCCGCTATACAAGAACTCATCATAGGACAAGCACCTACTAATCAACCATGGATAGGTGCACCTTGGGTACTTTTTTGGGCAAGTGATTTAAATATTAATTTTAATCCACATGCATTACTTGCCACAGAAGTCTTAGAGGACAATACTCAAGACAATATTCAAACTAGGGAAGATCCAAAGATACTTCCCATAGGGAAAGCACCTAGTAATCAGCCATGGATAGGTGAACCTTGGGTACCTTCATGGAGAGGTGATCCTAATGTTGGGTTTAATCTCATAGAAGTCTTTGAGGACTCAAGCAAAGAAGACTTTGATCCTTCTTCCATGAACCATCTCGAGGAAGCTCATGTTATTGACCTAAGCGATACAATGTACAAACCATCCAATGAGGTCATGTCCATAAACCCAACCAATGACACTTTTCCAAATGAATCCTTATCCTTGATGCAACCCAAACTTATTGATTGGGACCTAACCGAGCCAAGTGACTTACTCTATTTCCCAATGGACCAAGCGATGACCCAATACTTAAATGCGGTTGAGCCCTCTTTCATCAATGAGTTTGATCAAAAACTTGATGAGAATAGTGGGGGTCCAACCTCTTAATCCAAAGAAAAAATGAAAAAAAAATAAAAAATGAAAAGTTATAGTGATGAAAACCACTATGTGGCAGCACTAGAACCAAAAAAAGTAAAGACAAAGGATGTTTCCTATGGTGAAAACCCAACTGTGGCACCAAAGGAAGAGAGGTTGGATACCCTACCCAAACATGAGGAAGAAAGGTCACCAATTCCCATAGAGCCTACATAAAAGGTCAACATTGGAATAGAACTAGATTTGAAATTTATACACCTAGCAGCTTCACTTACACTTTTAGAAAGAAAAGATTTTATCAAGTTTTTCCAAGAAAAATAAGTGAACTTTGCATGGTCCTATGCCAACATGCCAGGATTGGATCCTGACTTCATCATGCACCATTTGAATGTTAAACCAAAAGTTAAGCCTGTCAAGCAGAAGTTGAGAAAGATGCACTCACATATAGCTCTCTTAGTCAAAGCGGAATTGGAAAAATTGTTGAAGGTGGGGTTTATAAGAGCAATTGCATATGCTGAATGGATATCCAATATTGTACCAGTCACCAAGCATGACAAATCCATTCGTGTATGCATGGATTTTAGAGACTTGAATCTTGCATGTCCCAAAGAAGACTTCCCACTTCCAAGCATAGATGCAATAGTTGACTTGACAATGGGGCACTCGATGTATTCATTAATGGATAGTTTTAGTGGATATAATCAGATAAAAATTGCACCCAAAGACTAAGAGAAGATAGTCTTTACATGTCCTTGGGGTACTTTTTGTTGGAACGTCATGTCCTTCAACCTTAAAAATGCTAGAGCTACATACCAAAGGGCAATGATCACTATTTTCCATGATATGATGCATACCTTTTTAGAGGATTATGTGGATGACATATTGGAAAAGTCACACAAAAGAGAATACCATCTACAAATTCTAGAAACTATATTTACCCAATTGGAACAATTTAAAGTAAGGCTTAATCCAAAAAAATGTGCCTTTGGTGTCCTATCTAGAAAATTATTAGGCTACATAGTTTTAGCAAAAGGGAATGAGGTGGATTTGAAAAAAGTCCAAGCAATAATGGATATGGAAATTCCAAAGAACATAAGCCAAATGAGGTCCCTCCAAGGCAAGATTCAATCAATAAGGAGATTTATTGCTCAATTGGCCTAAAAATGTCATTCAATCACAAGGTTGCTACACAAAGACACCATTTTCATGTGGGATGAAGAATGTGACAAAGCCTTCACTCTGTTGAAGACTTATTTGATAAATTTTCCAATCCTAATGCCACCAATCAAAGGGAAACCATTGCTGCTATACATATCTCCTACCGAGGGGTCTTTAGGAGTTCTTTTGGCGCAAGAAGATGAGCAAGGGAAAGAAAGAGAAATCTACTATTTGAGTAGAACATCGATCAAGTATGAACTCAACTACACATTCATGGAAAGAGCATGTCTAGTGGTTGTCTTTGCATCCCAAAAATTGAGACATTACATGTTGATGCACAAGGTGAAGCTTATTGCAAAAATTGATCCTCTAAAATACTTGCTAAGCAAAACTGCCTTAACAGGTAGAATAGAAAAATGGGTCATGATATTAAGTGAGTTTGACATTGAGTATGTGGATAGGAAGGACAAGTGATAGTAGATCACTTAGTTGAAAACCCATTGATTCTATACAAACCATTTAAGTAGAGTTTCTAGATTTAGCAATTGTCAACATAGAGGCCAAGACATGGAAGTTGTACTTTGACGGATCATATACACAAGGAGGTTCCGGGGCTGGCATATTTTTGATTACCCCTCAAAGGTATACCATCCCAAAATCTTACAAGCTTTTGTTGTAGTGTACAAACAACATAGCAGAATATGAAGCTTTAGTCATTGGGATTAAAATGGCTTTAGAATGGAACATCACCAAGCTACACGTATATGGAGACTCTTAGCTAGTAATCAATCAAGTTAATGATGAATACAATACCAAAGATGAAAAACTCATGCCATATAAGACTATGATTGATGCTTGGAATAAGTACTTTGTTATGATCACATTTGAAAAAATTCCAAGTGAGAAGAATAGAGCGACTGATGCAATGGCCACCTTGGATTCCTTATTACAAAAACTAGATCAAAATGAGAAGTACGAATTCTTGGTGGAAGAGTTGGAAAAACTGGCATTTGACCTTCCTGAAACCCAAATCATTGCACTCCTCAATGGACATGACTCACCTTGGTATATCCCTATCTATACCTATCTCAAAGACCAAGTGTTACCTTCAGACCAATCCCCAGCCCAAAAACAAAATTTCATCTGACAATCAGCTCGTTACATAATCCTTTCCGACACATTGTATTGTAAGGGTCTTGACGGGACATTACTTAGATTTCTAGAGGAAGAAGAGTCTAGGTTAGCTTTACAAGAGGTTCATGAGGGCATTTGCAAGTCATATTAAAGTGGTTTAAACCTAGCCAAGAAGATCCTTCACATAGGGTACTTTTGGAAAACCTTAGAGAAAGATGCTTGTCACTTTGTCAAGATATGGAGCAAATGTCAATACCATGGTGACATGATACATGTACCAACATAAGAGTTACATCCCTTTGTTACACCATGGCCATTCTATCAATGGGGATTTGACTTAGTTGGCATAATCTATCCACCTTCTTCCAATGGGCACAAGTACATCATTGCCGCTATGGAGTATTTCACTAAGTGGGCAAAAGTTGTTCCTTTGATCATGGCCATAGGAAAATAGATTTCCATGTTCATACTCAACCACATCATTTTACATATGGTATCCCTCATGCCATAATCATAGACAATGGAAAAAAATTCAAAAACAAAGATGTGGATGAACTTTGTGACAAATTCCATATTACCCATCATTCTTCATCCATTTATTATCCTCAAGGAAATGGACAAGCCAAAGCTACAAATAAGAACATCCTTAAAATATTGAAGAGATTGGTGAATAAGTCAGGAAGAGATTGACATGTGCAAATCAACCTGACTTTATGGGCCTATAGAACTAGCATTAGAACACCCACAGGAGCTACACCATTTTCATTGGTTTGTGGAGCCAAAGTTGTTCTACCTTTGGAGGTTGAAATCCCATCTTTACAAGTATCATTGCAAGGGTTAATAATAGATGAGGATTATAGAGTTTCCCAACTTCAACAATTGGAATTGTTGGAAGAACACCAAACACAAGCCTATGAATAGTTGAAAGTCTATCAGAACAGGATCTCAAGGAACTACAATAAGCATATCAAACCAAGAGTCTTTCAAGTAGGTGACTTAGTGCTACGAGAAAATCCTAAGAATCAAGATGAAAGAGAAAAGAAAGGAAAATGGGAGGCAAATTAGTTTGGTCCATTCATCATTGTTTCTTCATTTGGAATGGGAACTTATAAATTAGCAGATTGTGAAGGAGAAGAGCTACAAGAACCTACCAATAGCATCCATCTAAAGAGGTTCTACACATGAGGTAGATGAAAGAGTATAAAGAGTATTAGATGAGAAGCATCATATTTATTGTACATAGTCAAAAGAGATCTTGAAAATACCAAAAATAAATTAATTAATTAATTAAAAATTAAAAAAATTTGAAAAAGAGAAAGTGCCTTGGTGAAAACCTAGCAATAGGCACCTTGGTAGCAAAAAAAAGTGAAAAAGGAAAAATAGACCCAAAAGGTGAAAAGTTGGTAATCAAGTGCCTTTTGCTCCCTTAAGTCTTTCCTAAAATTCTCATGTTTACATATTGCATTTCCATCATCTCATTTGTAAAACCCTCATTGCATCTGTCATTTGTGCATATTCATAATAAAGCCTTTTAGTTGCATCGTTGCATTTCCTATTGCCCTAAGTTTGTCACACGATCACATTTATCACTTTGGGGGTAGGAAAGGATTGGAATTTTTGGTACCAACGTATTCAATAGTGCTACATTCAGTCACAATCAGAGAGAGAAAGATAAGAGCTTCAAAAGAAGAGATATTTTTGTTGAACCTTTGACGAATATCATTGTTCACAACCAAGTATTTTGATACCACAACTTGATCCTTGAGCCTTCATTGCCTTTATTATTCGGGATTAAAAATTGACAACACTTTAAAGATCAAAATGTTTGGAAATCCTTTTTGAAAATCTTGATACATTGCAAAACACTTGAAGCTTTCTTTTGATGATCTTTATTGAATTGACTTTTATCACATCTCTTTAGCTAATCGATGATGTTTCAACTAAATTGGCAATGATAGAGACATGATATTTTTATTGCCTTTGAGTGACTGTCTTGAGGAAGATTCATCAATTTATGTGAATTCGTCTAACGAAATGGTCATCAAAGAACCATCGAGGACTATTGAATAGGATGAAGGATTGACCTTTTCTTGTTTACACAAATGGATACCTTGGCTATTTAGATCTTCCATATCTTAATACCAAAATCCACTTGCAACATTGAATCCATTGAAATCGGTATTCATACTCCCATAGTTTGGTCATCCAACTAGTGAGGGTTGTACTAGTTTCTCAACGAGGTTACCAAAAGTGATAAAAGTGGTATTCATATCATCATGATGTGGTCAATGATGGTTGTACTTGTTTTAAAGGTCCCACAATGCTCAATGATGAAAATATATCTCTATAGCATTTCTTTGCTAAAAGCTAGTGACACTTAGTTGCATTGCATTGCATTATCATGTTAGATTAAGTGCATTTGTTTCTAATTATTTTTCCAAGGACAAGGGGGTACATTTATAATCTTGGTTGATCAAACATAAAAGAAAATGGGGGTTCAATTCAACATCTTACACTTGATTCCAATCAATATTGTGAGATTATTTTTGGCATTCATTCATAGCATTAATCATTAATCATTATCCTTATATCAGAAAAGCACAAGAAAATAAATTCATTCATCATACATCATTTGCATACATTTAGTTAAGTATAGAATTGCATACATTCCAAAATAAAAAACATAGTTACATGTATTCACATTCATATTTCAATAAAACACTTTACATCCATACATTAAAAAGTAGAAAAACACATAAAAATTCATAATCATTGCATTCATCTATCTATATCATACATGAGATACACTGCATCCATAACATAATCAAAAGTAAATGCATCATAAAAATCATATAGCTGCATAATAAATATGATCTCACATAAACACATCAAGAGAATCAAGGAAGTATATCATCATATAAATGTCCATAACATCAAATGATCCATCAAATCAGTATAGCAAGATACAATATGACATCAAAGAGATACATCAAGTTCTGATCAATACAACATGAAACTTGATACAAATCATCAAGGAACATATCCATAATCAATATCAAGATCCTGTGGCACCACTCGATGCATCCCTTGCACCTGATCCATCTGGACCCCTATCACCTGGCCTATTCTACGTAGGAGTCTGACTAGTGCTAGCAATACTGGGTCTCTGAGTCACAATAGTCATAAACTGCTACATCATCATAGCCACTTAGTCTAGTGGACCCATAATAGTTGATAAACCTATCTGCAATGATCAAACATCCTATGATAAAGTATCCATACTAAGTGTAGCCTGTGAAGTTTGGCCCATGTGTTGAGACTGAGGAACCTGTGGAGGCACCGAATGTGCCAGAATTTGATCCTACTGTGCCAATGCAACCTACTGTAACTAAACCAAGGGATCCTATCCACTAGGAATATGTCTAGCAGCATCAACATCTAACTTTCTCTAAGCTCTCTACTCTCTCTATTGTTTATCAACTGTTGTTTCTCTTAGACACACAAACCTAGCTCCATGATCCTGCTACACCTATCTCCTACGTCTATCTCTGATATGCCCACCGCATACTTGTGGCCCATCCCATCCTCTAGCAATGATCTGAGGAGCTCTCTATCCTCTCTAATCTCATTGTCATTGGTGCCATCTACATCTGCCACAATCATCACCATCATCTCCATCATCATCATCTCCATCATCCTCAAATTACTCATCTCTATCTAGGATAGGCTCCGCCGAATCTGTGAATCTCATAAATCTATTTTGAGACCACCAATCTCTATACTCAGGACACATACCATACATGCACTAATCTATCCCATTTGTAGAACATCATATGGGAAATCTAATCAATGACAAACTATAAATCAATCTGAGCACCCCACATGGACCACTCTACCTGAACATGAGCGTATAGTGTCATACCCTATGGCATATCTTGAACCCTGTCATACTATCTGGAAACTAGGCCAATGAAAAATCACTCAATCATAGTCATAGCTCTACCAATCATCCAACGAGGGGAAAACATATACAGGAGCTTGTCATCATCCTTCCTCAATCCCTCACATCCAAGATATGGTCGCCAAATGACCTGATCAAGATCATCAATCTAATGGCACCAAAACTCTAACTTGCCTAGATGATGCTGGACAACCATGCCACTATATAGAAGTGCATAAGGGAAACCTTGACGCCGAATCCTATCTGACAATGGCCTAGTGATGGGAAGATGCTCCCACACCCACAACTAGAGAATCACTGCACTTGCTAACAATGAAGCACTGGATCTGTACACCACCTCATGTAAATCATGGTACAAATATGCAAGAACACATGAACCCCAATCAAATCATCAAGGCTGTGTAAGAAAATCCTCCAAGATCTGGCCCCATCCAATTGAGAAACCACAACCTTGCTGGTCGGGAAGTAGTAATCCATTGATCAAAGCACCTAGAACTACTGGTAAAGTGGGAAAAGAAGTGAACTGTGCCCATGTGATCATGTCATCATCAATGGTGTTATCTTTGAACACCCATCTGCATACTGTGCTATCATAAATAAAGTCATAATACACCATCTCCCCTCGATAAGGAATGCACAATAATCTATACACGTCCTCTTGAGTGATCATCATCTCTCTAAAAGGTACATGGAAAGTATTGTGGTCAGGGTACCATCTCTCTACCATAGCGGTAAGGAAACCACGGTTTGGCTAAAACTATGCAATATCAAGAAGGAAAATGAGCCCACACATCTTGATAATGTGAAACTCTATTAGAGTAAGATCTTGACCTAAATCAAGGACCCAAGATGCAACGGTCTGTATATAAAGCTTATAGAAATGTGCCTATTTTGCAAATCAAAGGAATTATATCAGTATCCTATATTAATGAGTTATTTTAAGTCAATCAAAAGTATCAATCCTATCAAACCTAGTGCCATTTATTCATGTCTCTATGTCTTGAGAATGAATTATCAATTTTCACACTGATCAATCAATCAGACCTATCAATATCAGTTTTCACACTGATTCATATCCCACTATCAGATTTCTAACCTATAAGATTGACAAATCAATATTCATTGATACCACTATCATGATATCCTAATCAATTTTTTTACTTAACTACAACAAACCGATCCATCTTTAAAATTCAATCAATCATCCAGAGACATTAAATTTTAATCAAAAAATCAAGTTTGAGTGTCAAAAAATTTCAAAAACCTGTAGGCATCATTTTCCTATTAGGAGGCAGTATTTTACCTTACACAGTACAAAAATTTTCATACATGGCATTTTCTCATTGGTATGCATCACTTAATGTTTCACGCATCATTTCAAAGTCTCAGGTGGCATTTTATCATGCCTAAGCATCATTAAAAATTGAGGGTTTCACACGAGGAAAGAACATTTCTAATTTGGCATTAAAACCCTAGTGCTACATGACATTTCACATTTAGTAGGCAAGATTTTAAGGATTCTAAGCGGCATTTTACTACGTAGAGGCATCAGTAAAAAGTGCAGGTGCCTTGTTTTACAAGCTTACATGATATTTAACCTATCCTACATGTCATTTAGCAAATTCTAATCTACAAGAGAAAGAAAAAATTGTAATAAATGCTATAAACAAGTAATAAATGCACAAGGAAGGTTTCAAATGACTCACTAGAGGTCCGTAGTCCAAAGGCCTCTGATACTGATGACCTCTCTCAAACCAGTGCTCGCGAATTGGGACGACCATCGCGATCAACAAGTGAAGGATCAAAGCAAAATCTCAATAGTCAAAAAGTGAAAATGAATAGTAAATTTAGGTTTTTCAACCTATTTAAGCTAATTTGACCTAATGTAGAGGTAAAATTTTGACCTATTGACCTATATCAACACATCAATCAATCCAGGGCAAATTGTGAATCATAACATATCATTAACATTTTTTCAAAATGAAAACATATTGGATCAATCAATCAATCAAAATTTTCAAATCAAGCAATCAATATGTTTTATTTATGAGGGGGCATCAGAGTATCAAATTGGCATCTTAACATCACATCAAATCTGGGGCACATATCATTTTATCAAATCAAATTAGAGACATATCATATTAGGCAGCAATTAGATCATATTAGTGGTGTATCAGTAAATCAACAAATTAGAATCAGTGATCAGGACATAAAATTTCTTTGAATCAATGAGCTTCCAACATCAATTCAAAGAGGGGCATTTGTAGACATAAAAAATTGGGCAAGTGCTTTTAAATCATAAAATTGCAAAATCTTAATCAAAATGCACTAATTCTTGTAAAAAAGGATCAAATCAAAATTTAAATGGACATTTATTAAATCAAATTGGACAAATCATTAAAATCAAAGGAAAAATCAAATAATGATATTAAATAATTAAATCAAAGCTTAAAGGTGTGAAAAACACTACATAATTAATTTTAATCAATTAATTGTATAGTTTTAAATCAAAAATCAAATTGAACCTATTCCCTTACATGGCTAATTTAATTAATTCATGGAATTTAATTATTCCTAATATCTTTCAACAACAAATTGAGGAACCAATGAAAATTGAGAACACAAAGCACATGGATCACTCAAAATAATTGAATCTCAATCACACATTCCAAGATTTGAATCTAAACCAATCAAATTTGTGTTTTTGTCTAAAGCTTTGAGACAAACATTTAAATTGTTCCCTCATTTAAAAACATTGCAAAGTTTTTGACTCAACCAAGGCTAAATCATGATTACTTCACTCTACCCCCTACCCTTGGGAATTTACTATAAATAAGATTCATTTTGAGAGAAATAGGAGACAAGAGAATTCAAGAGCAAAGCATCCTTATTATAGTCATTTTATGAGAAATTGAGAGCAATTGGGAGCATTTATCATAGCATAATGGAGAATTGTGAGCTAGATTAAGCATATTAGTATCATAGATTTCTCATTTTAGAAGTGTCACTAGTGGAGATTAAGCTGAGAGCTCTACTTACTACATCGTATCAAAGAACCATGAGATGTCATGGATTTTAGTTTCAATTCTTAGTTTAAATTTGCATTGTATTTGCTAAGATTGTTAGTTAATGATCCTAATTTCATGAAGGTGTTAAACATACACACACAATATTATCCTTCATAGTTTTGTCTCAACTATTATCAATTATGTAAATACCTATATACATGAAGGACTTCATTACACACCATTCTAGAAAGGTAAATACATGCAATTTATCATAGTCTTGAAGTTAATTGTTCAGAACTATTTGCAAGATCTTGATCCACCTTACTTTTAATAATAAAATAGCTTTTAGTAGCATATTTTTTCTTAAGCAAGACTACTCAGAAACCTACACATAAATAATAAATATTTGACTTCTCTTTAGAAATTATAAACTATGCCACTTTCATCTTAGAAAAGATACCAAATTTTGTTAATATAAAGAATACATAACATTATTTTTCATTTTTAGACTGTAGGAATCAGGTAACCCCCTATAAATTGTAGTACATCTGGTAAAAATTTTAATGTGACTAGTGCTAGTGGCACAACATGTCCTCTAGTACCACATGCGCTATGACGAGACTAGACCTTGTGACTTTGTGGTTTATCACACAAAGCTCTCCCTAATGAAGCCAAAACCTAGCCCAAACCATAAGGTTTTAGTTAACGAGACCAATTTAAATGAGAGAGATTTCAATACTACAAAACAAGACATTAAATTATGAAATAGAAGGAACACTAGCCCATATAAACATTTGGGAAATAGTTCGATGATAATTTTCCATACTTCAAAGATTCTTGTAATCCACACACAAGGCACAATGTATTCTTAAAACTAAGAAATTCACCTTCAATATTTTTTTAACCTAAGAAATCATCTTAAATAAAAGAATATATATTGGGCTCAATCACAATTGACCAAATATTATCAAAGTTGGTAAACTATCTAGATTATGCATCATTTACCCCTAGAAAGAGTAAAAATGACATTCTAATTCATCAATAATATAAATCATGCCATACATATTTTAATCCAACAATATTTTTCCACATGAGTATAACAAGCTCTTCCAAAAATTAAGACCATAATTCCTTTCCAATACTAGTTGATTCATCTCCAAATAAATAATAATCATAGAATAAATTCTTTATAGGATATAAAATATGTTAAAACCAATCTTAATAGAATCTCATGCAATAATTCTCTTCTAGTCTAGTATATGAAAAAAATATCTAGTTTATTTCTTAAACTATTTGTTGGAAGAAAATTCTCTAGTTGTAGGGCAAAGGATTTTCATGTAGTTTAATAGACTAGCATATATAACTAAAGAGAAAAGTATTATCTAAATAATAATATCTTGACATCAAAATTAATTATACATCTCCTAGATTTCTCCCATGCCTTCTAGATGGACTTAAAGACTACAATGTTCCTAACATGATTATTTAATTTATGAATAAATAAATAAAAAATACTAAGTCCTACCATCAAGAGCTTTAATACCCCATTTAGAATGAGAGAAAAAATCTATAAGAATCAATATTTTAATCTCATCTCCCCATTATTGTTGTATATAACAAATTTCTCAGGTAAGAACATATATATTTTTTATAGATCTACAATTAGACAATAGAAATCTCTTAGAAACTTCTCAAGATTAATAATGTGGGAGGAGAAAAATAAGAAAAAGAGAAATATAAAGGAAATAGGAAAATACTTTATGAAACACTTGAAATGTTCATGTAGTAGATAAGATATTATCTTTCAATTTATAGAGCTCCTTACCAACTTTTGTTATCATTCATGCCCTTATAGAATTCAAAGATGGGGTAAATCAAATAGAACACCTAGATCTATATAGCTTGTTAGAAAGGCCCACCTCAATCCCAATGATGCAGAACATCCTGACCATTGGACATGATTGAATAATTTGGAAGCACTAGAAGCAATTTTAGTACTAAAATAAAGATGGAATGCATAGAATGGGAAATCAATGAGTGTATTTGATATAATGTCTTACGATGTCTCATTAAAATCAATGATTGTGGTATATAATAATAAAATAAATGTTGAAAAGGCTTTGGAAACATCCAAGCAAATCCAAATGGAAGGTGTAACACCAAATTCCATGGGTGTCAACGTAATTCAAGGAAAGAAATGAAAGGAACTTGAAGAGGTATTTAGTGCCTCCTAGGATTATATTTTGTTCTTTTCTATTTTAATCTGAACTAGACTCTTTGATGTGATATTATGGCTATTCATATGTTAATATTTGGGTGTTGGCATTGTGAGATGCACCTAGTATAGTTATGGTTCCTTTTGCTCATATTGATATCACTATTGATGTAGATGGTAGATAAATTGTGATTCAATGATGATCATATATGCATGATGATTATATATGTGATATGAGGGTAAGTGCACAAAGACAGGGGAGCAAAAAGGGGGTATAAGATGCCACTTTTTTTCCTAAAATCAGAAAAATCTAAACTTCAACAAGAAATTGAAGATAGTTAGACTCAAAATTTTAAGATGCGACAAAAACATGAGTTGTAATACTCTGAATCTAGTTCTTAAATTACTAATTTATTTTTAAAATGGTGTAGATTAAGGCCCTCAAAAAGGGGGAGGACAAAAAGTGGTCCTATTTTTTGTGAAAAAACATAGCATAGCATCTGATGTTCTCCCCTTGCTCCCCTTAAAAAGTTAATTTGTTTTGAGATTTTTTAATTGCTCCAATGAGAAGTTAGCTAACACCATGTAGTTTATCCCATTTTTTTTTGCCAATTTTTTTATGAATGTATAATTTTTTATGAATTTATGAAGTGCACACATCTTGAAAACATGAAATTTCTGTGTGCTCCCCCTAGAAATCATTTAAAATTAATCAAAAATCAAATTTTCATTATATTTAAAGTGTGTAGAATGGAGTCTAGTCTCTAAAAATGTAACTAGTTGCAAAATTCAATGAATGAGCCAAAATCTATGCCCAAAATACTACACGTTGGTTTTTGACAAAAATCAAACATACATACAAAAGAAATTAGAGATGAAAAACTTAACATAATTAGAATTCAAAATAAATTATATGGTTAGATAGCTAACAGAGAGATCTACAATATCACATTGTCTGATTTTAACTATATATAGCCATGAGTAAACTTGACAAGGAGCACACAAAAAAAGATGTCATTATTTTGTGTGTCTACTAGAAAACATGTCTCAAGCCTATTTGAATCCTCCAAGCCTTTGGGTTGGATCTCCAAGGAAAATCCAAGCCTTAGGCTTAGTGGATTTCAATGTCTTACAAAGTTCTTGTGTGTTATAGTGCATCCATGCTATTCAAATCTATGACTTGCATAGGATGCACGTGTTATAGAGCATGCATGCTATAGGGAGTGCACCCTATTCAAGTCATAGATTTGAATAGTGAGAGAGAAAGAGTAAGAAGGTGGTAGAGAGAGAGAGAGAGAGAGAGAGGGTAGGGAGGTGGGAGAGAGCATGAGAGAGAGACTAAGAGAACCTGAGAAAGATAGAGGGAGAGAGGGTAGGAAGGTGGGAGAGAGTGTGAGAGAGAGACTGAGAGAGGGAGATGAAAGAGGATGACAAGACTCTCTCTCTCTCATCACCCTCTCTCTCCCTCTTATCTCTCTCTCTCTCTCTCTCTCTCTCTCACCACTTTTGTGTTGAACTTGCATAGGGCACACATGGTATAGAACACTCACACTATGAAAGACTATGCATTACACTTTTTTGGTTTTGCATAGGGCACACAGGTTATAGTGTGATCGTGCTATGCAAGACTAAAATAAAATCTCTTATCTATTAGAGATCTTGTTATTTCTAATTGAGCATTAAGTATTGTCATTAGTATCAAAGATGATCAGCCGGTTACCTATGTTATTTAGTCAGTAAAAGGAAGAACTGCAAGCTACATATGTTAGTCGGTTAACTATATAAGCCTCCATACTGAGTTGTCTCAAGGCAGTACCGAGAACTAAAAGGAAAATGTTTTAACTGAACACCAGAGTAGTATTATCAAGCATTAGTGTATATCGATACCAAGCATCAGTAAACACCAAGCAGACTGGACACCAAGCACCAATGTATTCACCAAGCAGTATTGATAGTGTTTACCATGCAATCCAGGAAACAACATAGTTATTAGGTTTGGCACATTTATCTATCCAAAAAATTACAATAGAATCACAAAACATTTTACCAAGATTGAGGATCATTTATTGTAGATGTAATCATTAAATGTGATGATGATTTCTATGTAATTGTTAGATCTAGGTTTTTTTGTATGTACCATAGATCTTAGGGTTTTGCTAAGATAATGTAAACCTATTTAGGCCATGAAGGTTAGGTGGTCATAGTTGTATTCTATATAATTGTAATTCATGTCATTTTGACATATGTATGCGAAGGAGAAGAAGGAGATCTTGAAGCAAGTAACCATCTTCAAGACATCAATTTTCAGACAAGGTTGAGCAAAAAATAGATATATTCAAATTATTCAGAATCATTCAAGGCTACCAAGAAATTCAGAGGCAAGATATCCACATATTAAGGTGACATACATTTGATACTTCATAGATCTGATTCAAACAAAGTTAAGTTGTCAATTACAGATACTTTCTGTTATTCTATTATCATTGTAATAGAGTTAGCAAAATCTCTTAACAAAGTAGACCTAACAGTCTTGTTGTAAATCTCTTAATCACGTACACACTCAAGTAGTGTTGTTAAAATATTTTGACCAGGTAGATCTAGTTGATCTTATTGTTACTCCTAACTAGGTAAGATCATCAAAGGTGATCACAACTTGTAGCCTTAATCGGCATATTTTATTATCTATAGTAGTGAATAATTTTTGGGTGTCATCCCCACTGTAGTTTTTACCTTCTAACAAGGGGTTTTGCATAACCAAAATACTTGTGTTATGTGATTGAATTGTTGTTTATTTGTCATACAATTTACATTTACAAGTTAATTGAATGAATGATGCATACAATGGATTTAGTTGAATAGATTAGTTTACTACTATTTGCTGATTAAGTTTGAAGTTAAAAGTTTTATAAGGCACTGATTTACCCCTCCCCTCTCAGTACCCTATCTCTCCATTCCAAAAATTAGTATCAGAGCACAGATCTCTTATTAGATGGTTTAACCACTGAAGAGTAAAGATCTAATAATGGAGAGATACAAGTTGGATTCTAGAGACTAAGCACCAGAAGAATAAATTATTGAGAATGGCAACACAATTATAGGCATCAAATAAGAATTTTGAGTCGAGAAATATAGTCAATGAAACCTCATCCATTGGATTGGGTGACATCGGCACCTCCACCTAAGGTGAAAAAGTTATGTATGGAATTGATATCCAAAATTGATCTTATTTTACATACAACTCCATATATTTGATGTACACATACCAAATCTACATGAATTGGGATGCATTATTGTTTATAATTTTTGTTCTTACAAAGTCATACAGTTGGTATATGCAAGACCAAGTAAGGAGTTACCCATCGATGACTATCATACAAGGTTAACCAAGCAATATTAACTGAGTGAAAAGTTGTGTTAACCGAGCTATTGATATTTTGTGGTAATCACCGAATTGATAGTTATCACCAAGCTATAAGTAGGTCAAGCATTTATTACAAGTATTTTGAGTAGGAATTTGAAAAAGGTTCTAAATAGATGGAGAACTTAGTTCATTTCTTCACCAAGTGATTTTGAAGAGCAAGAATGTTTAGAGAGTGATTAAAAAGAAAAGATTTTCAGGTACATTCAAGAACAGTTTTAGAATCTTATGAGTAATTTCATCATTTTTTCTAAGTATAGTTACTACTGAGCTGATTCATAGTACTTACCGAAACCCTAAATTTAAGTAAAATGGCATCTGTGTCAAAATCTAAGTTTGCAGAGGAGGAAGTAAATTTGATAGTGCCTACTACCTGTAAGGAATCCTGATACAAACTTCACCCTGAAGTTGCATCCAAAATTGATCCAGCGGGAGCCTTTTCAATCATACCCCCAATGGTTCTATTAGTTGAAGATGTGAGATCATACATTCATTTCAAGATAGGTGAAATTGGAGACTTTGATATGTATGCAGCTTATCAAAAGCTTTGTGGAGAAGATGGAATACTAAACCTTGAACACAAACAATTGGAAGTAATCGGTTTGACAAATGCCCTAAATTTTTTGAGGGAATTTAAGAGTGAATGGATTAGGGTTGTGCTCAGTCAATTTTATGATGGAAGGTTATGGTTGGATGAGTTGATAGAGATTACCAAGAAGATGATACATGCAATTACCAATTATCCTACCATAGATAAAGTGAAGGCAATTCATAGTACACCAAGAGAAGATATTGAGAAGAACACTAGAGCTGAGTGTGATGGCTGAGCATTGAAGATTATCACAATCAAAGACCCAGAGGTGAAATATGTAGCGCATGTCATCTACTATAAAATCTATCAGTTGAGTAGACAAAATAGTGTGCCTTGTGGAGTAGTTGACATTGCTTATCGAATCATCAGGAAAGGTTATCAGTTGGACCTAGCCGAGCTTTTGTTGAAGCAAGTCAAAGAGAACATCAAAATAATCTAGTCGGCGAAGTCCAATACATGTAAGTTTGGATCCCTACTAGTTTGCATAATTTTCTATGTACAAAGATTTTTCCCTTTTGTCGGTAACAGAGTTGACAACCGACAAGCCAGTGATAACACAAATTTCAGATTTGATTAAGGGCTTGGGAAATAATCTCAATAATGTCTTAGATAATTACTTTGAATGATTCAAGAGTAGAATGAATTCTTAGAGCAGAATTCCTTGTCAACTAGTAGAAGACTATGAGCAGGAGATATGTTTTCTTATGGATACCAATCACATATTGATAAAGGCTGTGGACCCTAGAACTAAATAGCTAGCCCCCATGGGTTACAAAATAGATATTGATTTTTCTTCTAAATCAATTAAGGCTCTATTTAATACACCTAAGGATGTAAATGTTGAAAGGTTTGGAATATACAAGGAGGACAAGACAATAATAAAAATAGGCCTGGTTATCAGTAAGATAACAAAGAAATCAAGGAAAATGATGAAGACTCTCGTAGAAAAGTTTGGAGATGATACTAGATCATCTGATAGTACACAGGTTGAAGTTGTAATTGAAGTTTATTTAATGCTAATTGACGAGCCTCATGACAGTGAAGAAATTGAGTCAGATAAAGACATAGACTCTACACCAGCTTCCCCTTCACCAGCTCCAAAGAAGTAGTTAGACATGCAAACAAGGGCACACACAAGGTCTACAACTATAGCCTCACCACCACTGAAGAAAGGAGTTGTGAAGTTTTCAAGACCAAAGGCAGCAACACCAACCAAGACATACACAAAAAGAGGTACTAATACTGATGTTGATGCCCCAAAGAAAAGAAGAAAATTGATTAGGGGTAAGGAAGATTTAGATGATGAAGAAGGTGACAATAATCAATTTAAAGTTTTTAGTAATAAGAGTAGATCAATTGATGAAGTTACAGAAGACATAATTGAGAATGGTGAACTTAGTGATCCTTAAATTAGTCAGTTTAAGCACCTATCAACTGAGGATCTGAATAAACTTGAAGAGGCAATCATTTAGATGATGATTCAGTTCAAAAGAGTTCCCATTGAATTTTCCAAACATTTACCTAAGGCACTAGAGGAAACAATTTCACAAAAATGGTCCTATGCCTTATATACCGAGAAGAGAATAAGGGAACAATCCCTAGTTTTGGCAATGCCTCAATTAACTATCCTTGAAATTGAGGAATACATGAGTAAATACTCAAAGAGGTTTAAAGTGAAGAACTAGGCACTACAGATACTTGATGAAAATCTAGTAGACATAGATGAGAATAGTCAACTCATCTGGACCTCAATAGTTCAAGCCTGAGAGCAAGCAGAAAAGATGGCATTAGCCAAAATTTCTCAAAAGAAGCTAAAGACAAAAGGAAAGGGACTTCAAATTGATAATGCAAACCCAGGATTGAAACAATATAAGATAGATATATCAGATATCAAGGTACTTGATACTATAGTTGCCATTGAGGATTTGAGTTTTTCACAGGATGCACTAGATCAAGCTGAGATCCAAATCATGGATAAAACTGTGTTAGCTTGTGGTGACTGATCAGGAAAGTACTATACATTTTTCCTCCTACCCTCACTAGGGTGAATTTTTTGGGGCTGACATATTTTTAGCTAATTTTTGGGCTAACATGTTGTAACTCATTCTAACCCTAAAGCGGAAAAATATTGTATAATATGGCTTAGGGATAGGGATTTCATAATGTATGTTTTTAGTAATTGCGGCATAATTGAGTTGTAAGGGGATTACAGACTGTAATCAGGTTGTAATCACTGGATAATAATAATATTGGACTCATTGTTGGTGGACGTAGCCTAGGGATTGGGTGAACCATGTTAAATCTTTGTCTTGTGTTCTCTTATGTATGGTTTATTATTTTCTGATATTGGTTATATTTGCATGTAATTTTTATTTCTATCTTGTTAATCCTAACACACTGCACTTGATGTACTCATTGAGGACATCATAAATGGTGATCCTAATGACTGAGATACTAATGCAGATGTGACTATTGCTGGAGCCAAAACACAAGATGAAGGTACATTTACCAAGCCAACAATAACATCTTTACCAGGTGAACTTCATACTCTGATGGAAGCAGTTGAAATCATCTCTAAGGACAAACCCAGAGGATCAATCCCAGAGAAACCAATGGATACATCAGGGGATCAAGGAGCTAGCACATCAGTAGAGACAAATGAGCCTAAGGAAAAAGAGGTAGAAAAACTAGGCCAAGATGACCTTAAGGAAAATGAGGCAACCCCACCTGAAACTAAGTCAGAAGCTCCATCTCTATCAACCAACACACAAGTTATCAAGGAGCAGAAAAAGGAGGATAATGTGTCAACTAGGCATAAAATACAAAATGTTGAGGAGAAAGCAATTGTACCATTTGTCAAGAGCTCACCTCAAGAGCCAAAGAAGAAGAAGAAGAAGAAACATGGAAAAGGGCTGGTCACACTTGAAGAAGTCATTTTTATACCAGAATGTGACTTGAGGACCCTAGACCCCAAAGAATTGAAAAAATATGGGGAGCTTTGTACAAGAAAAGAAGCTTAGGAGAAGCTGAGGAAGGAATGAAAGAGCAAGGAAATCTTAGAGAATGTAAGATACATCTTACAATAGGTTGTACCCAAGGTAAAAATCAATTAAGGTACACCAATTATGGACCAACTTGCTACCCTTGCACAAGAAATCAATTCCCTAGACATCAAAGCAGAAAATAGAATTGAAGAGAGGGCAAAATAAAAAAAATAGAATAGACTAGCGGAGAAAATCAACTAGGAAGTGGTAATAAATAAGGTAATGTTATCTGAGGTAATAACCAAGATTCAATCTATTACTCAGATAATTATTTAGATGTTGGTAAAACTTTACACTATGGAGAACTTCACTACTGGGATCAGTGAGAAGATAAAATAGCTAGATACCGAAATCCAAGCCAATGCACAAGTAGCCTTAACCAAGCCAAATGCTTTTAATAAGAACATACTCAAAGTTCAAGGACTTAGGAAATTAAAAGAAGATTTGAGGAAATAGGAGGATAAGATAAATGACCAAGTCACCGAGCTACAAACAGAGCTGCTTCCCCTTCTTAAAATATTTGAGAAGCATATAGTCAAAGCACAAGCTTTAGTTACAACACCAAAAATTTCTCTGTTGGAAAACATCTTTGACATGCATGCACAAGTTGGTCTTGAGCACATTGCTCTAACCAAATTGAAAGAGGAATGGGTGAACCTCTTAGACTCTTTGAAGAAAACCCACCAACACATATTTGATAAACTGTAAGTACACAATTTTGAGTTTGGCATAATTATCAAAAAGGGGGAAAACATAATGTATATGCCAAATTGTGTAATTATATGATAAGTGTACTACACATATACCAGGAGCATGCATCAAGGGGGAGAAAATTTTCATAAGATAAGTTACCTATGTATATATGGAGAAGTTAGAATATTTTTGAGACATCAGGTCTATATACATTACAAAGTTTTGATACTAATGCCAAAGGGGGAGATTGTTATCTCTATTTGAGCATTAAGTATTTTCATTAGTATCAAAGATGATCAGTTGATTACCTATGCTATTTAGTCTATAAAAGGATGAACTACAAGCTACATATGCTAGTTAGTTAACTATATAAGCCTTCATACCGAGTTGTCTCAAGGAAGTACCGAGAACTAAAAGGAAATAGTTTTAACCGAACACTAGAGCAGTATTACTGAGCATCAATGTATACTAATACTGAGCGTTAGTAAACACCAAGAAAACTAGACACCGAGCACCAGTGTATTCACTAAGCAGTATTGATAGTGCTTACCGAGCAATCTAGAAAATGACATAGTAATCAGTTTTGGCACATTTATCTATTCAAATGGTTATAAAAAAATCAAAATACATTTTATCAAGATCAAGGATAATTTATTATAGATTTAATCATTAACTTTGATGATGATCTCTATGTAATTGTTAGATCTAGGTTATTTTAGGTATACCGTAGATCTTAGGTTTTTCCTAAGATGATGTAAACCTAATTAGGTCATGCAGGTTAGGCAGTCATAGGAGTATGCTATTTAATTATAATTCATGTCATTTTGACATATGTATGTGAAGGACAAGAAGGATATCTTGAAGCAAGAAGCCATCTTCAAGACATTAGTTTTCAGACAAGGTTGAGTAGAAAACATAGATAGTCAAATTATTCAGAATCAGTCAAGGCTACCAAGCAATTCAAAGGCAAGATATCCACATATCAAGGTGACATAAATTTGATACTTCATAGATCTAATTCAGACAAAGTTAAGTTATCAATTACAAATACTTTTTGTTATTCTCTTATCATTGTAATAGAGTTAGCAAAATCTCTTAACAGAGTAGACCTAACAGTCTTGTTGTAAATCTCTTAACCGAGTACATACTCAAGTAGTACTGTTAAAATCCTTTAACTAGGTAGATCTAGTTGATCTTATTGTTAATCCCAATAGGCTAAGATCATTAGAAGTGATCACAACTTGTAGCCTTAACCAGTATACTTAATTATCTGCAGTAGTGAAGAATTTGTGGGTGTCATCCCCACCGCAGTTTTTACCTTCTAACAAGGGTTCTTGTGTACCCAAAATACTTGTGTTATGTGATTGAATTGTTGTTGTTTTTTCATGCAATTTACATTTACAATTTAATTGAATGAATGATGCATACAATGAATTTAGTTTAATAGATTAGCTTACTATTGTTTGCTGATTAAGTTTTAGAGGACATTGATTCAGCCCTCCCCTCTCAGTACCCTATCTCTCCATTCTAACAAATCTCATAAAAGAGGCCCACTTTTCTATAAACTATCTGATTTCTATATTTTATCCAACAATATTCACTTTTCATGGTGTTGAAGGTGACAAAGAAGCATATTCTATCAATTTGCACCACCTTTTTAAAAAAAAAATCAACATCAAATTTGTAAAGTCAATCATTCTTCACCAAAATTTATCGATTGAGGTAATTTTTTTAATTTTTTACATGTGAAATGTGAATAAAGAGTCTTTTGGTTAATAATTGATATGATATAGACTTGTCAATACATAATTTGATATAATTGTAAAAAAATTATATTATAATTTGTCATATTGTAAGAGATTTATATTATAGTTTGACTTATTGTAATGGATTTATATTATATTTTTAAAATTGTAATCAATTCATATGTATAAATCATCATCATGTTGAGGAAACAAGCAATGACTTTAACACCAGAAGAGTGTAAAAGAGATAAAGAGAACAAAGGGAAAGAATGGGACAACTTTGTGAACACAAAAAATTGCACACCATAGAAGAAGATTTTTCTCTGGATGAGGAACATGCAACAACAATACAAAGTAAGAGAGAATTAGAATTGGAAATAAAAAGACAATGAATGAGAAACTTGCATGCAACAAGATAATTGAATTATGAAGATGCGGGTACATCATCTATCAGTTCCCAAGTTGAAGAGACATCACCATCCAATGTTGGAGGCACACTATTCTATCATGTTGAAGGCACACCATTGTCTACATCCCAATGTGTACGCACCCCCTTGTATCATGTTTAAGGCACACCATTTTCTACATCCCAAAGTGGAGGCACACAATTTTATCATGTTGAAGGTACACCATTATCTACATCCCAAGGTATCAGAAAAACATTGTGTCATGTTGAAGGCACTCAAGATGGTACACAATTCATACATAATATTTTTGATGCTCCTAAAATTATTTATAGAGAGCCAAAATATTTGATTGATATTGATACTAACATTTTGCAAGCAATGACTAACAAGATTCCCAAGTGTACTTGTCAAATAAATGATAATCATATTTGGAGATCATTTTTTGAGAATTTGAACATGACAGGAAGATATCAACTATTTGTTGAAATGATGAGAAATCTAAAATTTTTTCCCATCATGAAGATTCTTGGGCTAAGAATGATGGATGAGTCAAGTGAAAAACCTATTGTAAAGAATCTAATGACTACATATAAGAGTGTGGGTTCTACATCATGTAGAAAAGATAGTAATGTCACATGACATGTACTTACATCAAAAATAGTAAGCACTCAAATGAAGAAATATCGACTCATTAGAAAGAAAAGAAAAATATTTAAAATAAGTAGAAAGTCTCTAATGAGAGCCCTGGGAAGGTGTCAAAGAGTGGAAGATCCAAATAGAAATGAGTTATGGAAATTTTCCGGTAGACTACCATGAAAAGATAAAGAAATTCTTGAAGCTTTGAAATCCTTGATTGAACAATTTTGGAAGAATAACACATAGGTATCTCCTAATCAAAGAGATGTTGTAAGAAGGAGGATTGGTAGTCGAATTCATGTTCCACATCCAAAAAAAAAATTTGGATTCAACTTAGACACAATTCTTTGCAAAATTTATACATATGTATCCTCAAATTAAAATTATTCAGAGATATTTTGAAATGGGTAAACCTTTTTATGCGAAGATAAATCACACATGCAAAAATTGTTGTTGTAGGGTACATATTGAATTTTATTGCCATTTTGATGTTTATAGGAATATATGTGTAGATTTTCACTCTAACAATGTTTTGTAGGATTGTAACATAAATGCCCCACCTAGATCTTCAAGGGAATTAATATCTACCATTTTATGTGAAAGAGTGGATGGTCAACAATTTTACAAGCTCTCATGCTTGAATGGTACATGCATAGATTGCAAAGGTTTGTGACATTTTCCAATTTGTCAACATATGGAGAGTACGCATGCAATGGGTAATAAAATAGTGGAATTTGGAAAATATAAGACCGTGACATACAATATAAAAGATGGAAATGAGGCTAAAAGATGTGATTTAGTAATTGAGAAAATTCAAGTATATCAGGTCATGGATATTTTTCATAAAAAAATTATTTATGAGTATGCAAGGCATACACATAGAGCGCGATGGTTGGACATGCAATTCAAGTTGTGCAAGGACACATGCCCACTTGATACCATTGTTTTAGTTTTGGACTTTGTAGAGAACTACACACAACAACCACAGAATGAGGTGCAAGAAAAGTATTGCAACTCTCAACAGGTTGCTATAATTATTCATATAGCATTCATGCATTCACCTAATAGTACAAAGGATAACATGAAGATATTGACGGAGTATCATTTTTATATCAACAATGATCGATCACATTCTATAGAGTTTATACATAGTTACTTTCAACTACTTTATGGTGATTTGGCTAATAGGAGCATATCATATAGTCAGATAATTGTGCATCACAATTCAAGAATTCTCAGATATTTTATTGGTTGTGTAGGATGCATAAGATTGCTGGAATTCAATATATGTATAATTTCATAGAGGCTGATCATGGAAAGGGAGAGCACAATGGTGCAAGTGCATGTATTAAAAGAGCCTTAGCACGTGAAGAATTAAAGTACAAAGATCAAGAAATATTGTCAGATGCAAGATGTATTGTTCAGTGGTGTGATGCTACAATGGGTCCAGGTAATGAAGGTGAGTCAATGGTTCATAGATTTTTTTGGTTGATGGATGAAATTAACATTGCACCATATGAGGATTGTTGTACATTGACAGGATCGAGTGAGCTACACTCCTTTAGAAGTTGTAATGCAGGTTCATGGAGTATCCACAGATGACATATGGTGTGCTCTTGTTCATCATGTGTAGATGAAGATTGGGATGGGTGTGAGTCAAAGGAATGGGTTGATGAATGGTATACACATATTTTGAGCTCACTTGCCTCCTATCATCCCCATGAATCACTACAATTGATAGAAATGGAATCATCCATTGACTTTGATTTCTTATTTAATCTTGTACAACTAGGTAAATTTTCCACATACAAATAATCTCAAATTTAGTACTTTATCATAAATATTTAGTAAAATAATGTCTTTGTTATATTTATATCATTAGAGGCCATGTTTTTGTTGTTATTTCACCTAAAGACAATGAAGAAGGGACATATTATTATTTGTGTCATTGTGTTGAGGCAAAAAAGAAATTGGATCACTCAGTTATCAATGGAAAAGAATTAGAACACCCTAGAGGAGCAGTGGTTGTAACTAGTACATGGCTTAGGTGGTATGCTATGAAGAATCCTAGGTTGTGGTTGCTCGAGGATTGGGAGACACATATAAAGATTCTTCATTATTTGAACCTTGTCGTTGCATCAAATGTCCACTTGATTAGATATGGGGGAAGATCACATAATAAAACTCTTTTGAAGGCTCTTGAGTCAGACCACGAGTCAATACTTGAGACAATCAAGGGTAGGGTCAACCCAATTGGTTCATTGAACTAAATGGAGATACAAAATATTGTAATGTCAAATCTATTTGAATACATGTGCATATAACATGTATATTTATATAACACTGTAGATTGGGTGGACTTTAAATTGCTCCTGCATTACCTCGTATGTATAATGGGAAGTTTGTAAGATTTAATGACAACCTTTGTCCTCTATTTTTTGGGGAAATATTGGAGGTTTTATTTGCTCAAATCTTTCCTCCCAGTGCTCCTAATGAGTTGAGTTGTAAAAATATTTCTCATTATTAAGAAAAAAAACTTTATGATGTTATGCCAATGGCTTTCATGCACATAACACTTGGAAGGAACATAAAACCATGTTTCACCAACCCACCAAGTCTAGTTAAGTGTTCTCGAACACAATCCACTCCAACATCCCTTTAGGCTAGTAGCCTTCACCAGCCACAAATCAACCTTTTTATCTCAAACTTCCCAAACAAATTAGCAAATACAGTATTGTTTTAGATACCCTTTTGGGTTCTCTAAATCCTCCCCAAGTCTCAGGGTACACTCTTTTGGACCATATACAAGATCCAATTACCTAGCAACCCCAAAGTAGGCATAATTCACCCTCATTTACAAATAAAATAAAATACTAAAAACAATTTCATGGAATGGTAAATAACAACCAACACCTCACACATTTTCAACAAGTTGATTTCCTTTGATCTCTTGTTCCAAGTTATCTTGATGCCACACACAAGGACCCCAATCTAGGCTTCCCAATGCACCTAGAGCCTCCATTATGTCAAAAATTAAAATAGGGTTTCCACCTTGATTCTAACACCATATAACATCTTAACATGGTCCATATACCATATTTCACCAACTCACCAAGTCTAGTCAACTCATCTTCCACCAATCCACTCCAACAACCTGTTAGGCTTGTAGCCTTCACTAGTAATTCTTGATTATTTTAGATACCCTTTTGGGTTCTATAAATCCTACCCAAACCCCAAGATAGACTCCTTTAGACCATCTAGTAGAACCAATACCCTAGCAACCACCAACTAGGCCTAATTACATCCCCATTACAAAGAAAATCATAGAAATATTTAGTCCCCAACCTTCCAACCAAGAAAAAGTCTTTCATAAGGTTTAAAAATAAAAGATTTTCAAGTTTTTAATGTCTCAACACCTACCCATTCTTCTAGTCACCAAACCTTTATTTCTGGGGTTACACAACTAGGGCCTACTCAAATGGAACATTACAACTTCTTCCAGATCAAACTAGTTGATCAAACACATCAGTATGGATCCCAAATACATAATCCACCATAAAAAAAATCAACTCTTAAGGATTTACACTCACCAAAATGACTGGTGCCAAAATAGGGCACTTCTCACACAACAAACTCTTTCATCCAGTGATTGCTCCATTACAATCCATCATATCCCTACACCAACCATTATATTACAAGGATATATTACACATTCAAACCTATCCCACCAATATGTTAGAATAACTGAGAGGGGAGTGAATCAGTTATGCAGTGTCCCAATAAAAAATGTATAAACCAAAATAATTACTTAAAACTTTTGATTCTCGGTAACTTAGAATATTGTACTGTTTGTGCTTTTATTGATTACCGGTCTAAAAAATTTAGATACCGATGAAATCAAATATGCAACATGCTAATATGACATTAAAAAAATATCACAATCAACACATAACACAAGAGATTTAATGTGGAAATCCTATGAAGGGAAAAACCACCTGGGATTGGCAACCCAAAAATATTCACTCTTCTGAAGTGAGGTCGGTGAAGACCCAACCTTGTTCAAGGTTACAAACACACTATTAGGTGTGACCTTGTTAGAGGATTTTAGACCAACCATTATCATCCAACCAGCATTCACTATGGGGTTGAAAGGATAACAATGTTCATTCTATGAATGAAACATAAAAGACTTTCTTAGTCCACTCAGTTAAGAGATTTGACTGTGTACAATGGTGAAATATGTAATAGTAGATGATCTACCTTAATACAACTTCAATTGCAGATTACAGATCAATATTCAACTCATACAAATCTTTCTAATCAATATAACACTTTTGATTCAACAATATATCAACTTACTGTCCGTCGATAATTACTCTTTATCGCTTGGTAATTGCTCTACAGTTCAGTTCTCACTAACTAGTATGATCAAAATGCATGAAAAACTTGTTCATGCGATAACTTTGCAATATCTTCTTCCGGAATCATTCACTATGAAATCTCTAATCTCTTATATAGACATGTATAGCATTTTGTTTTTGTCCATCATATTTTGCCACTTAATCTCATTCATTGATTTTGTTGCTTTAACCTTCCTCGGCTGATGTGTCATTAACATGTTTCAATCATCTCCATTAGATCTTCCTTGAATTATGTTAGCCATTGATCTTCGTAACAAACATTATCTATTATCTCAGAATTATACACTTTCCAACTCATCAATGTTATTAGCTAAACTGATCATTTAATTCCTTTTTATTTTGCTCGGTTAACACTGCGCTTGGTATACATTACACTCTGTCGGTGTATACTGAAATGCTTCATTTACTGACAACAATCCTTTGTCTCTTTCAGCTCTATTCTTCATCATAGATGAATCCAACATAATAAAGTCAATATCATAAGGTCATAGACTCATCAACAAGTTACTCAATGTATTCCTTATCCTCATTTGACATAGACATATTCCTCATGTAGATATTTATTTTCTTCATCTCTTTCACCTTACTTCAGATGTTTCGATGTAGTAACTTACAAGATAAGTGTTGTCAAGCTAGTTGACATCAAGGAAAACATAATACTAATTCAATCATCTTACATATCTAATCAAAACCTCCTTGGTGATCTTTTATCATAGATTCTTCAATCAGGTTCTAAATCAGTTGTAGTTCGTTAATCTCTCCCTTTGGCATTGATGGCAACTTAAGTAATATGAAATGTACCATACACATACGAAACATGTATTATACAACTCTATGAACAAATTTTGTACAAGCTCTCCCTAGCTTAATATGTTTAATCACTAAGTTACTAAACAACATTCTAAAATACAACTTTGTCATTCTGTAGATGTGCTCATTTTAGCTTCTCAGGTTCCTACTTCTGTTCTCTGTAACTGATCTTCAATATTCTATTCCTTTCAAATTATCTCTCCCTTAGATAGTTCTCATTGGTGCATATTGTTTCATATGTTTCATATTGTTTATCTCTCCCTTTGACAACAATGCCAAAGAAACAAATAAACAAACAACTCTTTAGTAGCCAAGTAACTCTCTGTTGTCTATTGTAGTGTTTGTATCTCTGTATACTGATACCCCAATCTATTTTAATTCTCCAAACTTAATGACAACCTTGAACATGATCTAAAGTGTGAACTATGCTACATCAACATGAATGATCTTTTGATAAGATTAGGCTGATGCAACATCCAAATCACATTAGTGATTGGTAGACAGGGGACAGACCCCTAGTCTAGTCCTTAAGTACTCAAATGTATCTTTTGGTAAAGCCTTTGTAAAGATATCTACAAGTTGTTCTTTTGATGTAACAAATTCTAACTTCACTTGCTTCTCCTGTACTTGTTCTCTTAAGTGATACTTAATAGATATATGCTTTGTCTTAGAGTCCATCACTAGACTCTTTGAAATATTGATTGCGCTAGTGTTGTCATAGTATATAATCACCGGCTCAGTGATTACCTCATTCATACCTTCTAGTACTTGCTTAATATATGCAATGTTTGAGAAATTCGTAGTAGCAAAAAAATACTTTGCTTTAGATGTAGACTGAGAAATGCAATCCTACTTTTTACTTGTCTAGGTTACAAGTCTTTTACCAAAGAAGAATTCTCCTCCAGTGGTGCCTTTTCTGTCATCCACATTTCCAGCCCAATCAGCATCGGTATAAACCTTTAGTTCAAACTTGCCTTCCTTAGGAGACCATAATCCATAATCCTCTATTTTCTTTAGGTATCTTAAAATTCTTTTAGTAGCAATCATGTGTGATTCTCTAGGGTTAGTATAAAATCTAGCAACAATTCCCACAACATGTGCTATATTCGATCTACTATGAATTACATACATTAACTTACCAATCATGGATCGGTAAAGTGTCTAGTTTACCTCTATAGTTTCATCCTCCTTTTTTATTTTACATTCAGTAGCCATCAGTGTTCCTATAGGTTTAGCATCTTCCATGCCAAATGTCTTCAATACTTCCTTTATATACTTAGATTGTGTGATGAATATCCCATCACTCCGCTGAATCACTTGTAGTCCTAGAAAGAATTTAATCTCTCAAAACATAGATATTTAAAAATCTTTTCTCATCTCATTAGAAAAAGATTTACATACATGATCTTGACCTCCAAAAATATTATCATCCACAAATATCTCAGCAATAAGAATAGTATCATCAGTATCACCTTTTATGTAAAAATTTTTGTTCTCACTAGTTCTAACAAATCCAATAATTAACAAGTATGAAGCCTTTCATACCAGGCTCTCAGTGCTTTCTTTAAACCTTAAAAAGCTTTATGTAATCTACATACCATGTCTTTGTTGTATGGATCAATGAACCCTTCAGGTTGTTCTATGTAGACCTCTTCTTGAAGTATACCATTCAGAAATGCTGACTTCACATCCATTTGATAGACTTTGAATTTATTGTGTGTAGCATATGCAAGTAGCATTCTAACTCCATCTAATCTAGCAATAGGTGAAAATTTTTCACCATAATCAATGCCTTCTTCCTTACATATCCTTTGCATACCAATCTAGCTTTGTTTCTTGTCACCTCTCCATTTTCATTTACTTTGTTCCTGAATATCCACTTAGTACCGATAACATTCTTATCTTTAGGTTGGGGTACTAAGGACCAGGTTTTGTTCTTCTCTATTTTTTATGTTTCCTCTTTCATTGCATTAACCCATTTTTCATTCTCTAATGCAACTTTCACATTTTTTAGTTCAAATTCACAAACTAGACATGTACCTTGTCTTGCTTTGCTCCTTTTTTGCATGCCATCTTGTCTGTCTCCAATAATTTGTGTCTTAGGATGATGTCTTCTAACAAAACTAGCCAGTACTCAATTTCTTCTTTCTTGTTCATCTCGTGCAGGCTGATTTGCTTGCTCGGTAGCTCCATCCTGCTCATTGGTTTCCCTTTCTTATTGTTTTGCATTATTTTCCTATTGACCGGTTATCATAGCCTACGACTTTGGTAGATACTCTAGATATTCAATGTAAGTGAATCTACCATAGTCTTTCAGTTCCTTTGTACTATCCTCTACATTCTTTTCATCAAAATCATCAACTCAGACAGTAGTACTTTCAATTATTTTATTTATAGTTTTATTCAGACACTTATATGCTTTTCTTTTAGTAGAATTTCCTAAGAATATCCCTTCATCACCTTTAGAATCAAATTTCCCATTTCGCTCATCTTTCAGAATAAAACATTTTCTTCAAAAAATCCTGAAATAACTTACAGTAGGTTTGTTTCCAAACCACAACTCATAGGGTGTCTTGTTGGTGTCCTTCTTTAGTTGTACTTAGTTAAGAACATATATAGCTATAGTGATAGCTTCCCTCCAATATGTCTAAGCAATATTCTTTTGCATAATTAGTGTTCTTGCATAGTCAATTATTGACCTATTCCTTCTTTCAACAATCCCATTCTGTTGAGGTGTTCTCGGTGCAGAGACCTATCTTTTAATACCATGCTCATTACAGAAATTAGTAAATTTATCATAGATAAATTCACCTCCTCTATTAGATCTTAAGCATTTCAATTCTTTACCAATATCTTTTTCTACCTTTTCTTTATACCATTTGAACATTTTAAAAGCTTCAGATTTTTCTTTCAAGAACATAATAGTCATCAGTCTAGTATAGTCATCAACAAAAAGAATAAAGTATCCATCACCATAATAACTCTGAGTTCTCATAGGACCACATAGATCAGTATGAACCAACTCAAGTATCTTCTTTGTTGAGTAGTCTTTTCTTTTGAAACTAGACTTAGTCATCTTACCTTTCTGACATTCACGACATATAGCATGATCAGGTTTTGACAAGTTAGGCAGCCCTCTAACTCTTTTCTTCTTACTAATCTTGATCATGTTATCAAAATTCACATGGCATAACCTTTTATTCCACAACCATGCATCTTCATCCTTCATTATCAAACAAGAAGACTGATCAATATCAAGATAAAATAGATTACCTTTGGATTGTGTACCAGTTCTGACAAGTTTTCCTCCATCATCATAAATCTTTACCTTTTTGCTCTCAAAAGCAAGTCAGTGGCCTGAATTATTCAATTGTGCCACACTTAACAAATTATAGTTCAATCCATCTACCCAGTATGCATTTTCACATTTTATTCTATCATTAATCATTAGTGAACCTTTACCTCTTACCATATAGGGTGCATCATTGCCCATTATCACATATCCTCTAGTGTATTCATCAAGTTGATCAAATTTCTCTACATCACCAGTCATATGATGTGTACAACCACTATCTATGATCCATGTATCATTTCTCCTTACTTTAGATATCAGTGTTGTTTCTCTTCTTCTTATGAGTCATCTTTCACAAAAACAAATACAACTTCTACATCATCATTAGAATCAGATTCAGATTCAATATCTTCGGCTATGTAACATACCTTTTTTCCTTTATCATTACTGTCTTAGTTGTCTCTATTATTGTGTTAGTAGCCTCTATTGACTCTTCTCCCATAGCTTCCTTCATATCAGTCTTTGGATCTATCATCATATTTCTTATGTGGACATCTAGCAGTGATGTGGCCAACCTCTTTACAATTAAAGCATGCCAAAGGTAGCTTACCTCTATACCTTCCTTTATCGTTGGGTAACCTTCTGGCCATAAGAGCTTCAAGCTCATGATCAGTATTGCTATCACTATCATCATTCTTACTATTCTTGCTAGACTTACCAATCTTCAGAGAAGACATGAAAGTGGACTCAACAGATGGTACAATAATGTTATCAAAGTTATTAAATTCAAAGGTTGTAAGCTTACCAATCAGAGTGTCAAGAGTAAGGTTGGATGTAGCCCCGATTTCATGAATTATAGAGATCCTAATTGCATAAACTGGCAGTAAAATTCTAAGAATCTTGCTTATCACTGTTTCATCATCAATAACTCCATCTGATGTTCTAATAGCATGTACTACCTCTTTTAGTCTATTTGAGTACTGCACAATGTTCTCACCTTCCTTCATCTTCATATCATCGAATCTACCTCTTAGGCTTTCAGCTCGAGCTCTTTTAACATTCAAATCTCCACTATATATTAGAGTTAGTTTGTCCCACATGGCTTTGGCAGTAGTGCATCCCTTAATATCTTCAAATTAGGCATTGGCATAGGCAGCAACAAGTTCCATCATAGTAATATTGTGTTCATGCCAGTCTCTCAGTTGATCAAGGGTCAGGGGACTAGTGGTTGGTTGTATATAGCCATTCTCCATCAGATCTAGTGCATAATTCCCAATTCTAGATATGTGCAGCTTCATCTGACTTTTCCATACTGTGAAGTTCTCTTTGTTCAGCTTTGGCACTTCCCTCTTATACATTTTGAGATCTTTTTACTAAAGTCCTTAAAACTCTATTCTAAGCAACCACTGCTTTGATACCAATTGTTAGAATAACTAAGAGGGGGGTGAATTAGTTATCAGGTGTTCCAACATAAAATGTATAATCCAAAACAATTACTTAAAACTTCTAATGCTCAGTAATTTAGAATACTGTACTATCTATGCTTTTACCAATTACCAGTCTAAAACATATAGTAGATACTGATTAAATCAAATATGCAACATGCAAATATGACATCAAACAAATATCACAATCAACACATAACACAAGAGATTTAACGTGGAAACCTTGTGAAGGGAAAAACCACCTGGGACCGACAACCCAAAAATATTCACTCTTCTGAAGAGAGGTCGGTGAAGACCCAACCCTATTAAAGGTTACAAATACACTGTTAGGTGTGACCTTGTTAGAGGATTTTGGACCAACCGTTATCGTGCAACCAGCATTCACTATGGGGTTGACAGGATAACAATGTTCATTCTATGAATGAAACATAAAAGACTTTCTTAGTCCACTCGGTTAAGAGATTTGACTATGTACAATGTTTAAATATGTAACCATAGATGATCTACCTTAATACAACTTCAATTGCAGATTACAGATCAATATTCAGCTCATACAAATCTTTTTGATCAATATAACACTTCTGATTCAACAATATATCAACTTACTATCTGTCGGTAATTACTCTTTATCGCTCGGTAGTTGCTCTGCAGTTTAGTTCTCACTAACCAGTATGATCATAATGCATGAAAAACTTGTTCATGTGATAACTCTGTAGTATCTTCTTCTTCTGGCATCAGTCACTATGAAATCTCCAGTCTCTTTTATAGACATGTATACCATTTTCTTTTTGTCCATCAAATTTTGCCGCTTAATCTCATTCATTGAGTTTTCCACTTTAACCTTCCTCGGTTGATGTGTTACTAACATGTTTCAATTTTCTCCATTAGATCTTCCTTGAATTATGTTAGTCATCGATCTTCATAACAAACATTATCTGTTATCTCAAAATTATACACTTTCCAGCTCATCAATCTTATCAGCTAAACTGATCATTTAATTCCTTTTTGTTCTACTTGGTTAACAAAGAAATGCATTGGTGAACACAAGCTCAATTAACACTATGCTCAGTATACACTACACTTCATCAGTGTATACTAAAATGCTTCATTTACCGACAACACTGCTTTATGTCTTTCAACTCTATTCTTCATCATAGATGAATGAAACATAATAAAGTCAATATCATAAGGTCATAGACTCATCAACAAGTTACTTAATGTATTCCTTATCCTCATCTAACATATACATCTTCCTCATGTAGATATTTCTAATTTTCATCTTTTTCACCTTTCTTAAGGTGTTTTGGTGTAGTAACTTATAAGATAAGTGTTATCAAGCTAGTTGACATCAATGACAACATAATATTGATTTAATCATCTTACATATCTAATCATCAACTCCTCGGTGATCTTTAATCAAAGATTCTTCAATTAGTTTCTAAATTAGTTGTATTTCATCACAATCATAGTGATCATAGGGGGTGGGAGAGTTAATCCTCACAAGGAGACCTCAATCCCAATCACTAACTGTGACCCCAAATCCAACCACTATCAAGAACACTAGTAATTTTGTTTGTCTTAAATACAATAAAAGCACTGAAATGAATGCATGGAAATATAAATAACAACCAATTCAACGTACTTACATCATAGACCAATCAAAATCATGTTCTATGCAAACAATTTAATTCAATGGTCTTAGACTGTACCATAGGACAATGTCACAGTATGCAGAGAATATTATTGTTTATTGTTTATCTTTCAAACCATCGGTCATAGCATCAAACCATCTGTGCCAATAGCTCCAGATGGCTAAGTCAATTCTATTGGCAACCTTGTTTGACACACAAAGTTGTTTGAATGCTACCGACCACTCCGAGTTGAAGTGTCCCTCAAGGTCCCTTCAACATGAAATCAAGGATCTTTATAGGGTCATATCTTGGAGCTCGTATGAGGTAGCATCAAACCGTCAGGTGCTACATGACCATATTGCTGAGGCCTAAAATAAACTATCTTGATATTCATAGATTCAAGTTAGTTTATATTTGGCTCCACATTCTTGGTTGATGTTAAAACTTGAAGTGTTCCTTAATTGAAATGGGAAACATTGTGTATCTTTCAAACCGTTAGTCGTAGCATCAACCTGTCTATTCCAATAGCTCCAAATGGTCGGGTAAACGCAATTTCCAACCTCATTTGGTAGAAAAATTTGCTCAAATGCTGCCGATCACTTTGGGCCAAAGTGTCCCTCAAGGTCCCTTCAGCATGAAATCGATGAGCTTTATAGGGTCATATCTTGGAGCTCATACAAGGTAGCAACAAACCATTAGGTGTTACAGGACCATGTTGCTTAGGTCTACAATAACCTATCTCAGTTTTGAGAGATTCAAGTTTATTTATTGTAACAACCCATAATAACCTAAAAGATAAAATCATGAAGGTCCAACCATACACAACCACAAAAGCATGATAAATTTTTTTTATACTCCAAATCAAAACAAAATACATAGTAACTACTTCTAAGAGCATTACAATTTCCAAACTGAGTTACATAAGAGTAAATATGAATACTCTTTACTCAAAACTTATTTTCAAATACATATTTCTTCCAAGCCTTTTACATTCTATGAATAGAACTGATAACTAATAAACAAGAAATGATCTCCCTTCTATAAATCTTAACACCAGCTAACCACTAGCCCAAAATCATTGATTTATCCATTTAAACCTGAAAGTCAAAAGTAAACACAAACACAGATGCAAACAGGGCTCAGTCACATTAATAAAGCTAACGGAGTACTTCCAGAAACCTGCATCCATAATAAAATCAGAATAACCTATAATCCATGCAGATAAAATACAGATGTTACTAAAATTTAATAACATTATTCCATTCTTTTAACACTGAAATCAGCAAGCACTGCATTTCTTTTCCAACAGAATTAAACTCGCAAAGAAAATGACAAGGTAATGATCCAATAGTTCATGGGTGTCCACATAAGAATCTATGCTATGTATCTGTGAGGAAACCTAGTACTAATCCATTATGTCTGATGAAACCATAATGTTTTATCTTGTTAGATGATACCCATAGCCCATAAATTTATAATTATCGCTTAATTAAATAACTGATAGAAATTCTTTCCCATAAGGATATAGACTAGTGTCAGTTGCAACTGATAGAAATTCTATCACCACAAGGTACTAGACTAGTGTCAGCCACCCAATCTAAGGATCACACTTGCATTATCTCAAAACACTTATACTAGCATTTAATAATTGAAATAAAATAAACTATATTTCTCATTTTCAACTATATCTCCATTTCAATTGCATCAATAATGAAATTGAATCAGCAATCAGAAATCCATATAGATCCAAATTCCTATTTTACCACAATCTCATTCCAACGTAACCATCTCAAATTGAAACCATTTAACATTTAAAATAGCATTATAAATGGTACAGTAAGATGTAAATAACTCTATAAAATAGAACCGAATCATAAACAAATATCTATTGAAACATTTCAATAAACATTGCATTTAATAGGCAAATAAAAATATGCCATAACCAATTAAATGTATTTTTATTTAATTAACATCCTATTCTGTTATTTATAAGATCATACTCTTATATACGTTTTGATGTATGTACATGCATACACCACGGCTCGAGTATGCATCTACATATCCCAACAGATATATCTATAATTATATACTCTTATAAATAACATTTCGGAGTGACAAGTAAATTTTCCACACTTATTTACTAACAATGGCACAAGATAAAAAAAAACAACATTCTAATTCTAAAACTTTATAACAACTCCAAGCCCAAAAATATACATTGAGAATCAAATCCATCATTTTGGTTTTTACAGAATTACATCTATTTACAGAACTTCCAAAATAGTCATTTAATATTATACCTTAAATCACATTAGAATACAATAATAGAATTGAACAGTCGACTACATTAAAGACAATTTCAAAACGAACTCAAAATTCCATTTACTACCTTCGACCTTTAACAGACCATCATCTAATTGCATAATCCTCAA